>CAUYON010081041.1:0-34387 GCA_963573935.1 Arctocebus calabarensis
ACAGCTCACAGCAACCTCCAATTCCTGGGCTCAAGCGAGTCTCTTGCCTCCACCTCCCAAGTAGCTGGGACTACAGGCGCCTGCCACAACACCCAGCCATGCAGCCATCATTGTTGTTTGGCAGGCCCAGGCTGGATTCGAACCCACCAGCTCAGGTGTACATGGCTGGTGCCTTAGCCCGTTGAGCCATAAGCAACGAGCCAGTTTTTCTTTTTTTTTGAGACAGAGTCTCACTCTATTGCCGGGGCTATAGTGCAATGACCTCAGCCTAGCTTACAGCAACCTCAAACTCCTGGATTCAAGAGATTCTCCTGCCTGAGGCTCCCAAGTGGCTAGGAATACTGGTGCCTCCCACAATGCCAGGCTATTTTTAAAGATAGGGTCTCACTGTGGCTCAGGCTGATCTGGAACTCCTAAGCTCAAGGGGTCCTCCTGCCTGGGCCTCCCAAAGTGCTAGGATTACAGGTGTAAGCCACTGCCCCCAGCCTGCCTCAGAGTCTTTACACTTGCACTTGGTGGTCTCTCCATACAGACAGTGGCCCTTAACTTTTTTGTGTATGTCATGGACCATTCTGGCAGGCTATGAAGCCTGTGGACTCCTTTTGAGTATAGTATCTTTGAATCTATACAGTAAATTCCACAAATTACAAAGAAAACCAATTATATTGAAATATAATTTTCAAAATACTTTACGGATGTTTAATATATTAATATATGTGCTTCTTTATTAAGTCATTAAATTACAAGAGCTAGCTGCATAATTTTGTAGTGATGACTGTAAAGATATTTTAAGATATCTATGACAAATATAATGTGATATAAAATATCTGTGATTTCTACTAGCAACAACGTCACAGGTGCTATGAGTATCACGGATTTGTTGCCTATACTAATAATTGAAGAATATGTTACATTTTAATTAGTGAAAATAAAGTAGTAATTTTCTTTTTCAATCTAAGGTCAAGATCCTCTGAATTCTATCCACAGACCTATGGAGAGGGAAATCTGTGGAGTCCAGGTTAAGAACCTCTGGCTTAGAATATACCTTTACATATGAATAAATTCCTATACATAGTTCACTCCTTCACCTCCTTTTATCAAAAGCTCAGTGAGATCTTACTTGACCACTCTACATCGCTTTTCCACACTATGTATCATCCCTTCTCCCAATGACCACATCCCCTATTTTTTGTTTGTTTTTAAACTGTGTCTCTCTTTCCACTAAAAAGTAAGTTCCACAAGACTAGACATTTTGGGGGGCAGCACCCGTAACTCAGTGAGTAGGACATCAGCCACATACATCAAGGCTGGCTGGTTCAAACCCAGCCCAGCCAGCTAAAATTAACAATGACAACTGCAACAAAAAAATAGCCGCATTGTGGTGGGAGCCTATAGTCCCAGCTACTTGGGAGGCTGAGGCAAGAGAATCACTTAAGCCCAGATTTTGAGGTTGCTGCGAGCTGTGACGTCACAGCACTCTACTGAAAGCGACATAGTGAGATTCTGTCTGGAAAAAAAAAAAGACTAGGTGGCTCGGTGCCTGTGGCTTAGTGGCTAGGGCAGCAATCCTCAAACTACGGTCCGCGGGCCACATGTGGCCCACAGAGGACATTTATCCAGCCTGCCATGTGGCAGTTTTGCCGTAGTTGCTGTCCTGCTTAGCAGCCAACTCATCCCAGACCACAGTGCGCATGTGTGGAATGTGCGCTGCACTCTCAAACTCCCCTCCTTTTCTCTGTCTCTCAACTCCTCCTCTCAGTCTTGGGTGAGACTGAGACTTGTGATCAAATGAGTCACGAGCTTGCCTGTGCAGAGCCTGCTGCTGCCTGAGGACCAAGGTAAGAACAAGTTAGGATTTTTTTTTTTTTTTTGAAATTAGGAGGTCTACTATTATTATTATTTTTTGCAGTTAGTAGGGCCTTTTCTTGTTAAAGGGGGCCTTTTTTTTTCTGAAGTTAGGAGGTCTTATTATTATTATTTTTTTTGCAGATAGAGGGCACTTTTTTTTATTTTAAATATTGTATTTGTATTTGTTCCCTTTTTTTTTTTGCTGTTTTTGGCCAGGGCTGGGTTTGAACCCACCACCTCTGGTATATGGGGCTGGCACACTACTCCTTTGAGCCACAGGAATGGCTGTTTTGTTTTTTTACTTCAAAATAAGATATGTGCAGCGTGCATAGGAATTTGTTCCTAGTTTGTTTGTTTTTTTTAAACTATAGTCCGTCCCTCAAAAGGTCTGAGGGACAATGAATTGGCCCCCTTTTTAAAAAGTTTGAGGACCCTGGGGTAGGGTGTCAGCCACATATACCAGAGCTGGCAGGTTTGAATCCAGACCAGGCCTGCCAAACAACAATGACAACTACAACCAAAAAATAGCTGGGCATTGTGGTGGGTGTCTGTAGTCTCAGCTACTTGGGAGGCTGAGGCAAGAGAATCACTTAAGCCCAAGAGAGTTGGAAGCTGTGACACTACTGCACTCTACCCAGGGCAACATAGTGAGACTCTGTCACAAGGAAAAAGAAAAAAAAAAAAAGACTAGGCATTTTTGTCTGCTTTGTTTGTGCTGTGTCCCTAGCACCTAGGATGGTGCCTGGCATACAGGAGGCACTCAATAAATACTTGTTGAGAAAAATAATTAACATCTCCAAGAACTCTGCTTCTTCTCATTTGCTTTCTATAAAAAGTTAATGATTTGTGAGACTTCTAATAGATTAAAGAGTTATAATTAACTTTATCGTTATCATTCTGTTAACGCTTCCAAGGTTAACCTCAAACAGGAGCAGAGAGCTGTGACAATCCAAGAATTCTGACTGGGTTTCCACTTCCAAACAAGAGGTCATTTCAAGGACTCAGTAGAGAGCCTGGGTCTCACCCCAAGTCAGGGAACAATCTCAGAGGCAAAGTGCTGCTTGTAAAATTCTGTCTTCTTGGTCTCTCATCCTCCGTCAAACCAATAACACTAATACTTTTTATTTCTGGCACTGAGGATAAAAATTAAAACCTCACAAGTCTCAAGGTCAGCAAGACCTAGGAGGCAATTCTGCCTCCACTTATTAGCCATGTGACGTTGGTAAACCTTTCTCAACAGGTAAGATGAGGTTGCTGTGAGGATGAAATGGAGCAGCTCACAGTGCACAGCACAGGGCACTTCCTCTTTAAAACAGTCATCCCTTTTCTCTTCAACCTGTTGAGGTCTTTCTGCAACTGTTTGCCAAGGCATTTTCCCATCCTAGTTCGTGAGACCCTGATTCTACCAGAAGACTGCTCTGTCCTGTGCCACTGTAAACTGGTGCCTTCACTTCTACCCCAGATGTGTGGCTGTGATTGCTGTCTGGACCTTCCTATTAAGCCTGCTATAGACCACAGTTTCCTCTCCTGGTCCTCCTTTTTCTTATATAGGGAGATCTTGTACATGTTCTCATAGAGGGTAAGACACAAATTATTATCCTCCAGTTTTCCATTGTTAAGAGCTTTCAGAGGGGACTTTCATTCTTTCAGAAGAACTTAAGTGTTGGACAGCGCCTGTGGCTCAGTGACTAGGGTGCCGGCTCCATATATTGCGGGTGGAGGGTTCAAACCCTGCCCCAGCCAAACTGCAACAAAAAATAGCTGGGCGTTGTGGTGGGCGCTGGTAGCCCCAGGCACTCAGGAGTCTGAGGAAAGAGAATCACCCAAGCTTAGGAGTTGGAGGTTGCTGTGAGCTGTGTGACGACAGCGTCACACAGTTGTCGAGGGCGATAAACTGAGACTCTGTCTCTACCAAAAACAAACAAACAAACAAACAAAAACTTAGGTGCCAGGCAGAGTGCTAATGTCCACTGTGCACACTGAGCCAGGCCCTGCTTTATACATATGGCATGTATATGTACATATATACATATGTGTGCCCAGAGCCTCAGGAACCTTCCAACCATTCCATTTCACAAGAAGAAAAAGTAGAACATGAGAGATCAATTCACTTGCCCATATCATACAGTTTCTGAACTGTGAAGGCAGGATTAGAAACCCAGCATTTAACCATCTTGTTATACACTCCCAGTCTTGGACACCTGTTTGCAGACACCGAGCTTGGCTTTGGGGAAAAAATTCTACTAATTGACCACTGACAGCCAGAGGTAGGTTTAATTGGGAAGTGATACCCAGTCCTTCCTCTCTCCAGTCTCCTCAGACTTTGTGAATGAACACTAAAGAAGAGAAATGTTGCAGTGATTCCCTTTGAGCTCATATTTCTTTCTTGCAAAAGTGCTTATTTCAGCATCCATCAACTCCCTCTTTGTTGGGTAGACAATCCGCCCTGTCGGAGGATTTGTGCTGTTATTACGAGTTTGTTTATTATTAGGTTTATTCCTCCTATAAGCAAATGTGTTCACAACATTCCATCAGGGAATCTTCTTAATTGTCACATAAAATGTCATCTTATGTAAATCGAATATTTATCTTTCTATAGAAGGGGGTAGAAGGGAAAGGAAGAAAAAACAACCTTCAGTCTTGGAGAGGGAAGACAACTCCTGTTCTCATTCACATCTCACCCATGTGCCTTCAAAGCCAAAGGTAAGCTTAAAAAATTACTGGATCATCTTTGAAGGACAGCAAAGAGAGATGGGGAAGAAAAAGTTTGCAAGATGCTTTAGGGATGTTTAGCCAGTCTTCCAAATATCCCCCCCAACCTGCACCCGAGGCCAGCCCACCCCTCCCCAAGTAAGGACATTGTGAGGAGGCTGAAGCTTGACCCCCTATGCCTGCCTCTCCATGGTGGAGGCCAGCCCTGCCCCTTCCTCGAGAGAAGGTGAGCACCGCGGGCGCAGCGGACTGGGTGGGTGTGGCTCGCGGCTCCGGGAACAGACCCAAGGCCCAGCCACCGCCGGCAAGCAGCCCGACAGCCCGCCCGCCTGGCGAGCGCAGGCTCTTCCAGAAACTGCGAGGATCCGAGCGCACTGTTTGTGCACCACAAGGTCAAGTCGGGAAGTGGAGCCGGAGGAGGAGGGGCGAGAAGGCGAAGGGTGGGGAGAGGGGCGCCCCGCTTCCTCGCCATGTGCCAGCCCTTGGAAGTTGCCCCTCGGTTTTTAACCCTTTAGGGGGAGTGGAGAGATTAGCCAGGAGGAAGGGGTTGCCCCGGGGCAACAATCTATTGAAGATATGACTTGCAGCCCAGCTACCCACCCGCCCACCACTCATCACTGCGTTCCCCAACCCCCGGAAATGCGGGGCAGCGCTAGGCGCCAGAAGGCACTAGAGAGGGGGGGAAGGGGCGACGAACCCAATAGGGACCCTCTCTACCGACCGCCCCTCTTTTCTTGAGATCGCCCACAATTTCAAGTTTCCCCCCGCCCAAGATGTTAGTGTCTATGGGGGGAGGGGCGCGCCCCCTCCCCCGGGCTCTCGCGCGCCCCTCCCCTCCCCTGCTGCCAACACTTTCTGCTCACTTCTGGCGCTGCAAGACGCCACGCGATTTATTCGATTCGCATTTTAAAGCCTGCGATTCAGAAAGAAGGCCTAGGGCGAGGGTCTTCCAGAACTGGAGCCCTGGGGGGCGGGGTGCTCAGTGCAAACCTCGTTCGCTCCGCGAGTGTCGCCTCCAGGCTGTTATTTGCAAAGAAACGTCTTTTTGACGCAGAGAGAAATGGCAAATTTTAAGTACGTCATTAATATGGCGCCAAAAGATTTTTTTAAGTATAAGCTTTCTTTCTTTTTTTTTTTTTTTAAGGTTGCGGGGGGCGCTGCCCGGGTCTGGGGCGCGAAGGGGGCGGGGTGTGAGCAGAAAGTGTGAGTGAGTGGAGGGGCGGGGTGTGTGAGTGTGTGAAGTGTGAGCAGACCTGATGGGACTTGCTTGGGCGCAGCCGCCGCTCGGGCCCGGCCCTGGGGACAGGGCGGACTGGGGGCACCCTAGAGTCCACTGGGAGTCCGAGCCCAGGGTGCGGGCAGGCGGGCGGCCAGGCAGGGCACCCTACCCCGGGGCCCGCAACGCTACCTGGACCTGCAGCCAGAGCCAAACAACTGGGCGGCGGGGGAGGGGGGCCGACGGGGGGTGTCGGGAGCGAAGATCCGAGTGAATAAGAAAAAAGTAGCTACTCCCCTCCCTTGCTCCTCCTGCCCGCCCCCACCCCACCCCCACCCCAACACATTTTTTTTTTTCTAAAGAGATCACAAGGAAGTCTTGGTTTAAAAAGAAACAGAAACATACACAGGGGGTTGGTGAATGGTGCCGACCGCGGCCATCGCAGTTGGAGGCTATATTTTGGACGGGGAGGTGGGGTGAGTAGCGTCTATGGAGTTACTTTGCGCCCACTCCTAGCAGCATCGGCTCAGGTCTAGCTGGCTGACTGTCCCCGACAGGGGCGTAGGGCTGGGGACGCCACGGGCCCGGACACCTCCCTCGCCGCGACCCCGGATGGATGCGCGCCCCCCGCCCTCCCGCGCCAGCCCCGGGAGCTCCTGGTTTCGGGAGCATCCTTCCCGCGCCGGTCCCCGCCGCTGCGCGTAGCCGAGGGCAGCGCCCCTCGGGAGGGCACCGAGGAGGAAGGTAAGATCCAGCCCCCGGCGGAGGGGCCCTGCGCATCTCCACGGCGTTATTTGGTGTTTTTGCAACAGATCTGCCAGCGCTTCTCGCTCCCTCGCTCTCTTGCTTGCTCGCTCGCTCCCTCTCTCTCCTGCTGGCTGCCTGTTCTAGGAAGCCAGCGCGCGCGGGGGGGCCTGTGGGGGGGATGCACAGCACAGGGGAGAGAGATTGCGCATGTTGGTCAGTCGTGTTTTAAAGAGTACAGTGCGGGGAGGCTGAGAGGGGCGCATGCAACAACAACTTTTGAAAGGGTGAGCTTGGCGACCTTCTTTATTAATGACTGCGGCAAAGCGCCCCCGGGCCAGCGAGGGGGTGCGGGCGGGCGGGGGCGCGCCGGGGCTGCAACTTGCCCCGCGGGCTCCGGCCGGGCGGAGGGGCTGCTTCCAGAGATGGGTGCCGGCGCGGGGGTGGTGGGGTTCTACAGTCAGGGGGCAGGGGCTCAGGGAACCGGGAGCTATCCGCCCTCCGGTCTCCCCGAGTTTCATTTTGTTGATACGCAGCACGTCCGGGCGCCGAACCGGGTTGAGCCGGTGCACATGACCTCGCGCTGGGCTCACGTGCAGCCGGTCCGGTCCTAGACACCTTCCGGGGGCCACCGCCTCCGCCCTGTCGCCTCCTCTCCGGGCCGGGTGCACGCGGGCGCTGCACGCGGGGGCAGCATGTTCGGCTTCTGGGCTTTGAGACTCTGCACAAATTAGACAGTTTTTTTGGAGGGGCGGGGGACACCTTTTCCAGGTGAGTGTGGAGGGTGCGGAGCCCTGGCGCCAGGGGCGCGGGCTGGGATCGGGGATAGCACCCTCTTCGCGGCCGCCCGGGAGTCCGGAGGGGGAGAGGCATTGGGAGAGTGGAAATGTACCGGCAGCGGCCAGAGCAGCGGGTGCGCGCTCGCGGGGCGACGGCAGGGGGCGTGGCCCTTGTTTACCTTCTCCCAACTCTGCCGGTTCGCGTCCTGCTCTGGGGACGTATCTGCAGTCCCCTGTCCTCCGCCTCCGCCCCTGGGCCCTGGGTTGTATCGGGAATATTCAGGTTAAGGCTAGTGGCCGACCCTGTCTGGGACGCACACATACCTGATTCCCCAATGAGTGACATTGCAGCCCCGCCCCCACTAAACGCTGCTGCAGTCCCTTTGCCGGATCCCCGGCCCCGCCCCGCCCCCGGCAGTGGCATCTTCCCGGCCTCACCTCCTTCCTCTCTCCCTCCCTTTTTCCCACCCACTCGCCTGCGCCCTGCGGAGCGGCTCCTGCCCGCCTCCTCTCCGCCTGGGTGCAGACTTGTGGCTCCCCACGGCTTCTTCCCGCCCATCCCTGGGTCCTGAAACATCCTCATCTCTCGGCCAAGGGGTGAGGGGTCAACTTGGCGATTCGTAGCTGTTCTGTCGGATGATGAGGATGTCTGCGAGACAGCCAGGAAGGTTTCGCTCTAGCTTGCATAGGCCCGGCCCCCGCAACCCTGTCCCTTACTACACATAGCTACCCACCCCCCGAGCGGCTCCGCCGCCCTTTCCGGCGGCTCCTAAACTCCTCCCCACAACCCGGCGAAAAGCCCACCCACCTCCCAGCACCGCCCCGGGCTCGAACCGCCTCTTGCCCTTCCTTCGCCTAGGCTGGAGCCCCCCGCAGCCACCTCCGGCTCCTCCTCCCGGCTCCCGCGGTTGGAATCACGCCGGCGCGCCTCCAGCCTGCGGTCCCGCGGACTGCCTCCAGGGGCAGGCTGGAGGCGCGCAACCCCCTCCTAGTCCCCTTAGCCGCTGCCGCTGGCCCTGGCACTTTTTTTACCAGCTTGGCCTCTGGCCTTGTGCTGGGGTTGGAAGAGGGGGAGGGGCGTTGCGTTTCTTTGCCCTGTTCCGAGAGTACATCGCAGCCGGCGATCCTGGTCTGTGCAGATTTCGAAATCTACCCCCTGCGCCTAACCCGCCAGGCTCATCTTCCACAGAATTGCTAGGCACAAAGTTTAATCCTGGGTCAGTTTTGCAGGAGGTGTCTTGTTTGCATCCAGAGTAATTCCAAAGGAATTAGGAAGGGGCTGAGTGGGACCTGCTGCCCTGCCTTTGCTGGAAAAAGGAGTCGTCCTGAGTTCTGAGCCCAGATAAGTTGTCAAGACACCCCTTTATCAACATTTATGTTTGCAGTCTGTCGGCCGGGAAGGTAATGAGCCCTTCTGGCCCTTCCTCCCAGAGTGGCATTAACTCCCTCCCTTAACTGGTAAAATTCCCAGTAGAACATTTGGCAAAAGGGCTGGGCAGGGAGCTGCCAACCAGGCCTGGCCCTGTTTCCTGGGTTCCCAGGGTGCTGGCTTCTCCCCTACGCTGACTTCCTCTCTCACCTTAGGGCCCCAAATGAACACACCATCCCTCCCGTCCCATCTTCCTGAGACGGGTTGGGACTTGCAGGGCGATCTAACAAGCAGAGGAGGAAAATAACAACAGAATAACTGTAAGAAGGAAGGAATGAGTAATAAAGCTGACCCAGGCAGGAGGAGGGCTTTCATGTTTAAGAGATGCTATTTAGTTTTTAGGTCACAGGCTGCAAAAACAGGCTTTGATCCGAAGTGGGCGAATAATTTATTGAAAAAGTTTGCATGGTAGGAGAAAAAAGGGATGTTTGTTTGATCTGGAGCCCTCTCAGTTGTCCTAAGTGCCATTGGCTGTTGTTTTGAATGGAAAAGCATTTGGTTCTGCAGCAAATGCCTCACAGAGGGAAGTCCTCGCCCCAGGCAGCAGGACTTAAGAGCGAATATTGGTTTTGAAACTGTTTGGCCAAGGGTCTCCCCAGCACTTTTGGAGATGAAGTGTTTAAGGATAGAATTATTTGGGCTCAGGATGCAGCAAATGTTTCCAGAATGTTTTCCCATCCAAAACGCTTTTCCTTTCCGTAAATTGCCTGGCTAAACAGCCAGTAACAGTGATCCAAGAGGCTGTCAGAAATCTCCACTTAGCTTTCATTGACAAGTGAAGGGAGAGTGTTGGTCCCAGGCTCCAGGTGCACCCCAGAGTCTTGAAATGAGGCCTTTGATACTGATTCCCACATTCATTTAGTTGGGGGACAGGTATTCTGGTTATAACTGATGTTCCTGTTAATAAGGAGGTAGTTGTCTTATGCTCATAACCTCAGTAAAAGGCTTCTAGTCCAAATTTTTCATAGCATAGGCAGCAGACTCTTCCGGACTTCACAGTTCTCTTTTTTGAGGTTCTCTAATGGGGAAGACAGGTCAGGAATAGGATACCCTTGGTTTGCCCAGTCCTCCACAAAGAATCCTTACCATGTGGCTCAAAAACATACTATTGGAGGTCTTAGCGCAAAGCTCCTCTGCAGCCTCCCACAGGAATACCCCCACCCACATCCAGGAAATTGTAGGCCTGTACAGCTTAGCCCATCCAGGGCAGGTACTCTCTCTAGAATCAGACAATTTAGGTTTGAATCCAGGCTATACAGTTACCAGCTGTGATAATGGCTCTGTGTCTCAGTTTCTTCCTCTGCAAATGAGATTAATAATAGTACCTACCTCATGGTGGGTGTGCAGAATAAGTGATGTATTGCATGAGAAAGACTTAAGCCCAAAGCCAGGCATGTGGTAAGTACTTGATTATTATTATTAGCCATTCTTAACTGTTTGTATTACTAATGTTGGAAGGGCCCCAATGCAGTTTTGACCTTTGATTTCTTACCTTTAGGCTAGGCCAAAGAGCCAGCTTCCTTCTCTGAAGAAAGGATCAGAAGGATCCTGCAGATGCCAGCGGGCAGCCAGATGTGGGAGTGAGTGGACTGAGCTTTGCCCTATCTGAGGTGAAGAGTAGGGTGAGAAGGTGCTGAAGGACAAGTAGACAAAGCTCTCATTCTCCCACCACCCTGTTGGTGTGTCCCCAGAAACGGTCCCAGGGGTGGATGTGGGCAGCATGATACAGGGGAGTTGGGTGCCCTTTGGGACACTTGGAATTGCAGGTGGGCAGTGCTGGGTTCTGCAGAAGGGTTCAGGCTCTCCTAGGCTTGGAGAAGCAGGTCTGTGAAGCCAGTGTGAAGATTCCAGGCAGCAGTCTTCTAGTCTGTGTGTACAAAATCATTTTTGTAACTATAATTGCTGTCCCTGAGAAGGCATTAAAGTTAATGAGAGATAGGAAAGAGTGGGGCGCTGACCCCTGTTTAAAGTGGTTTAAGAGTGTGCTGCTCTTATTTTCTGAATGTCTGGCCTTCCCAACACAAGGAAGCTCTAAGGACAGGTTTTCCAGCCGAAATATCATTAAATTGTATTAGCATCTTATTACACATACGCCTTACTGGTCTGCCTCAGACAGGGAGAGTTTTTGTTTCTCTTTGAAAGATTGTGTCTGGAATGGTAAATTGCCTGCTTGAAAGCCCTCCCTACCCCCTTTCCTAAGGAGAAGGACGAAATCCTGCTGTGTGTGGTGGTGGGCAGGGCAGATCTGGTGGCCCCTGGAGAGGAGAAGCTGGAGGCCAGGTTGGGGTGTTTTAACTGCCCAGGGAGCGGCTGCAGTAGCAGGCCTGAAAGGCCCACTGTTCCCAGGGTCAGCTGGAAGGGCGTTAATAGAAGCCTAGGGTGTTTATTTGAGTTTGTTTGCAGAGAGGTCTTTAAAGGGGGCTGGCATTGGGCATTGGTGTTTCAAGTCCAGAACTGAGGCCCCCACCAAGACCAATGGCTAGTGCTGCCAAGAAAACATCTGCCACCAAATTGCTGCCCTTTTACTGAGTTGACATTGATCATTAGCCAGGAGCCCAACCAAATAAAGCCTCCTGGAAAATGTGTGAGGTTAAGACGGGGAAGGCAGGCTGTGAAAACAGGGCAAAATCTTGGGCTAGAGTGTTTGTTCCTGCAAGCCACAAGCCAGCCAGCTGGGCTGTGTGGTCCCAGCACTAAGGCAGGAGGGGACAAGAGCACACTCAGCATTCCCTATTATGTTCTGGGTGAAGTGCAAGGGGGCTGCTCAGGCTTCAGTGGGAGTTTAAACTGAAAGTTCTCTACTCTTCACTGACCTTACATTACCAAGGAAAAGGACATTCAGGTAGCCCAACAAACATAGTTGTGATGGTTGCTCTGAAGGTACTGGATGATGAATTTCTTTAGAGAGGCATAGACTGTCATGGGCCACATTTAAGCTCAAACCTGAAGGGTAAAAAATCAGACGTGTAGACCACATAGAAGAATATTATAGGCAGTGAGTATCCCCTGTGTACAGGTCTCAGAGCTTGAGTCTTTGGCTTGTTTGAGGGAATGGAAGGCCATTGTGGCCAGAAAGTGGTCAGGAAGGGGTAGTATGAAGTTGGCGAGGTAGGCAGGGGGCCTAATTGAGTAGGCAGGCTCTTGTGGTCAGGAGCTTGAGATTTATCCTTTGGTCAGCAGGAAGCCTTTGAAAGATTTTCAATAGGGACATAATGTGATCTGACTCGCGCTTTTATTTTTAGAGATGGGGTCTTCCTGTGTTACCCAGGCTGGACTTGAACTCTTGGGCTCAAGCAGTCCTCCCACCCTAAGCCTCCCAAGTAGACAGGACTGTAGGGACAAACCACCACATCCAGCTAGCTTTTTCTATTTTTTAGAGACGGTGTCTCACAAAGTTACCCAGGCTTGTCTTGGGTTACCCATCGCTTGGGCTCAGGTGATCCTCCCACCTCAGCCTCCTAGGTAGCTGGAACTATACACCATCACCCTGGGCTTCTGATTTATGCTTTTTAAAGATTCACTCTGACTGCTATGTGGAGTCAGGATTGTGGGGGAGTGATAGTGCAAGCTGGGAGATGAACAAGGGCTCCAGGCAAGACATGAGACTGGCTTGGACCAGTGAAGTAGCAGGAGAGATGGAAAAAAGTGGGTATGTTTTGGAGGCAGAGCCCACTGGACTTGCCAAGGGTTGGCTGTGGAACAGAGATAGCTGGGAGAGGCTGTGGGCTTCTGCTCCATAGAGGGGGCTCTAGGGTACCTATACTCCAAAGGAAAATTTTCTACATATGTCTCCATGCTGGGGTGGGCATGAGAATGGCAAATGGCAGGAAAAGTAGAGCCTTTCTTTCTTAGAGTCTCCTTTATAGATAGAATTTCAGGAGTGCTTCCATCCCCCAAATCAAGTGCCTTGTGACACTGAGATATTCTTCTCTGAGAGCAGGTTTTGCTTTGGGAGAGATTGGAGGGTCCAGTAGAGAGGAAAAACCAAAGACCAAGATCAAGTGTCACCTGTATTCACAGTCCTGGATTTCTGCTTTGGTAAAGGGGTCCTTCCTGACCCCTTGCTGGGTTGGAGAGGAGGATGATTCATGGGACAAAGGGCTGTCTCACAGGGGTCCAGGCCTCATTTGGAGCTTCATGAGCCACTATGACAGTAGAGGCTCACGGGAGGCAGGAAGGCCTTTGGAATAGATTGTGTCCAAAAGAAAGAAGCTTCACTTACAAAACATTGGCTCCTCTCTGAAAACTAGTTACTCCAATTAAGCCATCTCAAAATCTGCTCCCTTAATAGCCTCCAGTGGGGCAGCCCTGACTGAGAAGCACAAGCCTTGGGCACTGTTTTGTGGAGGACAGGTTGGAGGGGAACTGCTGTGGGGTGGAGTAAAGTCTTGCACGCAGATAGTCACCTGTTGTTGCCCCCTGGGCAGTAGGAAACAGCATTGTGAGAAGGGCAAGGGCATTCAAGGAGTGCCCTCTAGGGGATCTTCCTTACTCTGAAAGGTCATGGCCTCCTGCTATCAGAGGTGCTCCCTAGATGAGGATCAGTGGGAGGATGGCTCTCCCACCTGGCCCAGGGTTGCCGTAGCATTAATAACTAGTACCTGTATGGCTCTCCAACCACCATGCTGAGGGCTTTCTGCCGCTCTTATTTATTCTTACCAGCTGATTCTGGCCCACACATATGTTTAGTTTGGCCCTCTCAAAGTGTTTTAAAAATTCAGACTCAGTTGCCAACATTTTAAATTCAGGAAATTTATGTAAAAAGCCAGATCCAGTCCTCTGGGACTGGTCCCTGGTCTAGTGAGGGGTGGAGTTAAGATTTGTACCTGTCAGCCCTGAATCCACAGCCCAGATTTTTTTGCTGTGGAAGACCCTGGCTTAGAAGTGCCCTCTTTGTTGGAAATAAAGTGGAATGTACATTCATGATTTCAGGGGAGAAATGGATGGGTGCATTTGTATCCCTTTTCCCTTACTCTTACCCCATCAGTGACAGGACAGAGCAGGGCTGGGCAACATGTAGGCTAGTCGGGGCTCTCTGTCAGAGGCAGCCTTCCTCACATGCTTTTCCTTTTTTGTTTGTTTGTTTGTTTGTTTGTTTTAGAGACAGGGTCTCGCTTTGTTGCCCAAACATGAGGGCAATGGCATGATCATAGCTCACTTCAACCTCAAACTCCTAGACTCAAGTGATCCTTTTACTTCAGCCTCTGGAGTAGTTGGGACTATAGGCTTGTGCTACCACCTCCTATTAATTTTTTGGTATTTTTTGTAGAGATAGGGTCTTGCTATGTACTCAGGCTGGTCCAAACTCCTGAGTTCAAGCGATCCTCCTGCCCCAGCCTCCCAAAGTGCTGGTCTAAACATTCAGTCCATGGAGAGTGGTTAGGGTGGCAGTTGTGGGTTTCTGCACTGCTTGTGTTCTCCTGCATAGGGGAGTCTGAAGGTCAAGAGCATGGTCTCCTAAGTCAAATACAAACACAGTCATCTTGGGCAAGTCAAGTCACTTAAGCTCTGAGCTTGAGTTTCCTCCTCTGCAAAGGGAGGTAGCATCATATCCACCCACAAGGAAGGACTATTCTAAGGCTGAGTGAGGTCTTTGTGTGCCAGGCCACCCACCTTCTGCCTTGGTGAGTGCTCAGCAGTCTTAGCCAGCCTTGTTCCTGCCTCCCAGGCATCCAAGCTACTTGCACTACCAGGTGTCTGTCCTCTGATTCTCACCCTCTGGAGAGCACTTTATTTACCTACACCTTTGGAGCTGGGCAGCAACCAGCAAGCCTTCCATTCCCTCTTGATCTTGCTGTTGGTGAGCACTGGGTGGAGAGAAGCTCCTGCCCAATGCCAAGTGTGAGGCAGGTGGGTCATCCTAGTCAACTCAGAGATCTGGGTAGTCACATGGGTCTTAGAGAGCAAATGCTCCCTAGTCTTTACAGGGCTGCGGTAAGATAGGGGCACCCCAAGGGTTAGCAGGAACAGACTGTGGATGGGGGCAGTGGGTGTTAAGAAGCAGATAGGATCCTGAGCATGGCTGGGGAACTTAGTTAACTTGCAGATGGGCTCCCTCCATACAGACTCCCTCTCTGACCTTTGTTGTAGGCAGTGAGGCAGTTCAAGATGAAGAGGAATGTGGTGGAAAGTGTTCTGAACTCTGAGCCCTGGATCTGTTGTCACATTAGGACTCAGCCGCAGATAGGATGTAAGACCCAGAGCAGGTTAACAAGGCACCTCCCCTCCAAGGGGACTAGAGCAGTCTCTGCTACCCATGACTCTTTAGGATTAGAGCAAATAATAGCTGAGAAAACACTTTGGACAGGCATGAACTGATGGTGCCACAAAGGCAGCCCAGCATGAGCTCAGGGATCAGACCCATTTCAGCCCATCACTAGCAGGACAAGTCATTGAACCTTACCTGTAAATGGAGCTAACAGATCACAGCTCACTGGGCTAGGAACAGGAGGTGGTATGGATAAAGGAAGCACCCACCATGGGCTCTCTGAGGCCCACATGTGAGAGTTACTGTTATTACCTTGAAGTTAGGTATTCCAGGTGAGATAAAGTTGGTTTGTGCTCTTATCAGGAGGTCAGAGCAGCCCAGCTTAGGATCAGGCACCTGGGCCCACAATGTCTCAGGGACCCAGTTGGAGCTTGCCCCACACCATTTCTGCATCCCACTGACTACCACACTAAGGATTGTGCCTTCAGTGCCGCCTATGCTGTGTTGTCCCTAACTTTGGATAGCATAGTCCTGCTGACCCTCCCCCCATGCCCTCTCCCTCTGTGTCAGCTTTGGCCAGCCTCCTGCTCATTTCAGGGCTCTCGATTCAGGAGTGGGGAGATGCAGCCACCTCTACGAACTCTGGATCTCTTTGGGCAGGTGGGGGGAGGCTAGGGCAGGACCTTATCCTTCTGCAATGGAGTAAGTGTGGGGAGGTCTGTCATGGTGCAGTGTAGGTTATGGGATAATTTTCTGGGTACCTGAGGATTTCCTAAGACATGAATATAATGGGCCTGCATTTTGTTGCAGATGGAAGAGAAGAGACGAAAATACTCCATCAGCAGTGACAACTCTGATACCACTGACAGTAAGGCCTTCCAGTTTGGGGCTCCTACAGTGAAAGCATTTGAATAATTATGAGGGCCACAGATCCAGGGGGGAGGAGACTTCCCCATTGTTTTTACTTGACCAAGGGGCATGTTGATGAAAGCAGAAATCAAGTCAGGCCCCCCTGTCCCTAAGAAAGTTCTTATACTTAACCATGGCCTTCAGGGCTTGTTCTCTTCAGTCTACTCCTTTTCACCCTTGGAATAGAACAGCCCCTCTCTGTGCCTTTGCATATGTTGAGTCAGGACCCTTACAAGAAGTCTCTGCACAACAGATACAAAACCTGTTGCTCTATTGCAATTGCTGGATAAGTATCACTTCCTACCTTCCTGAGCTTTTTGATAAGAGGGTTCATGTCCTGATCATTGCTATATCCCCGGCTACCATCTGGCACATAGTAGGTGTGCAGTAAATGTTTACAGAACAAATTAACAAAGAAGCCTAATCTCCATGGGATCTTAGCGATAGAATCTCAGTAGACTTGTGTATGGGGTATGTGTGTCTGTTGGATGTCTGGGAGGGGGGTGCATTTTCAAGGAAAGAATGAAGTTTAGGGAGCCTACCCTGAAATATGGAGAAGAGAAAGGAGGAAGCCAGGCCTGTTGGATTAAGGAGTTCCGTCTGCCATGGGTAGGAGGGATATGCTGCTGGGATGATCCCCCCTAGCAGAGATTGCCCTTGTGGATGCTCAGGCTAAGGAAGAGACTCCACTGTCAGAGAGGCAGGGCCTGGAGCCCTGCAGCTCTAGATTGTGCTTGTTATAGAATAATTTTAGAATATGCTTATTCATATATGTGGTGTATAAGTGGGATTAGGGGGATCTCTGAGGCCCCTTCTAGCACCTAGAGTTCCACAACCCCCCAAAGGCTGAGGATGTATATACTAACACAGCTGATCAGTTCTCAGCCCCTTCCCTACCTCCAGGTCTCATTCACTATCCTTTGGGTTCTGTTTGCTCAGTTTGGCTGTATTGTCCAACCTTTCCAGCCCTTCCTGCAGCAGGAGATCGCAGCATCTGGCCTTGTGTGGTTGCAGCATGCTGCCTGTGGCCTGGCTAAGTAGAACCCATAACTGTCCTTTGCTTCTAATCTTAGTACAGGCAAAGGAGCCCTTTGAGAGGGTCAAGAACCTGCAAGGGTATGTGCCCTGGAGCTGCTTCAGGGCTGGCCTAGGCTGGGGCTGACTCCCGCCCCCCCACCCCCACATGACTGTACCCTATTCACCTAAAGCCTTGGGGTTTCCTTATGGCCCTTTTTAGTGTGCCTTTGACTTGTAGGGGTTGAGACCACTGTCCTGAAGTGTCCAGCAAGGGCCTTAGAAGCTAATAATAGTAGCTAATATTTATTGATTAATCATTGTATGCCAGGACTGTGCTAAGATTTTACAGGCATGATGTCATTTAAGACTCACAAGAACTCTTTGAAGACAGTTATTCTCTTACTCTCATTTGATGGAAGGACAAACTAAGGATTAGAGAGAGTAAGTCATTTTCCTAGGATGAGAAGCAAGTGAGTAGCAGGGTCAGGGCTCAAGGTGGTGGTCTGTGGGTCTACTTGAGAGCAACGCTCTTCCCACTGCCCTGCCCGGTATCTGTATAACTACTGGGCATCATCCCAGAGTATCATGGAAGTACCTCATCTGGGGCATGTGGAGAGTGGGCATGGAGGGCTTATTCCAGCTCTCTCTGACCCAGAAGTACACAGAGACCCAAAGAGAGAGGCCCAGGAACTTGTCTGGAGTCATATAGCAAGCTAATCCTGAGCCCTATTAATTGCCTTTGATTTCCCCCCACCCCTTCTGCTTGGTGAGTGGAGGGAGACTGAGGCCCAGAGCAGGGACAGTCCACCAGGTGCTCAGAGAGGTCTTCTCCTCCTGAACATTCAAGCCAGCACTTCCTTTTAGGCTTCCTGTTCTTGGACACAGGTGGGTTGTGTTCTTGGCTCTCTAGCACCCCTAACAAACTGTTCTTTCCCTTTAGGTCACGCTACGTCTACATCAGCATCACGATGCTCCAAACTGCCCAGCAGCACCAAGTCGGGCTGGCCCCGGCAGAACGAAAAGAAGCCGTCCGAGGTGAGTGGTGACAAGCTTCCCAGAGACCATGGGGAGGGAAGGAGTGCGAGGAGGATGTGAAGGGCAGTGCCAGGGAGGCTAGTGTGGCTGAGAGGGGGGAATGAACAGGGTGGAGGGCCAATTCACCTAAGCCTTGTAGATTGTCGTGAAGAGTGAGGGGGTGAAGCCTTTCAAGGATTGCAAACAGGGCAAAGATATAATCTGATGTTTTAATGGAAGGTCTCACTGACCACTGTGAGAAAGGGAGAAACAGTGGTGGCTTAGAGCTGGGTGGTGGCGGTTGAGTCAGAAGCAGTGGGATTGGTGATGATATTAAGTTGTAAATAAATAAAAATATTAATTTTTAAAAAAGAAGCATTGGTGGCTTGGTGCCCATAGCTCAGTGAGTGCAGCGCTGGCCATATACACTCTGAAGCTGGTGGGTTCAGACCCAACCTGGGTCTGCTAAACAATGACAACTGCAGGAAAAAAAAATAGCTGGGCATTGTGGTGGGTGCCTATAGTCCTAGCTACTTGGGAGGCTGAGGCAAGAGAATCGCTTAAGCCCAAGACTTGGAGGTTGCTGTGAGCTGTGACACTACGGTGCTCTACTGAGGGCGACATAATAAAACTCTATCTCAAAAGAAAAAAAAAAAAAGGCAGCAGCAGCAGTTGTGTTTGGGACATTTCGAAGGCCCCGGGTAACAAAGATGTGCTGATGGGGTCTTCCTAGCCATCCAGTTAGTCATGCACTCTTTATTTATTTCTTTTTTTTGAGACAGACTTTGACTTTGTTGCCCCAGTAGAGTGCTCTGGCGTCATAGCTCACACCAACCTCAAATTTGGGGGCTCAAGCGATTCTCTTGCCTGAGCCTCCCAAGTAGCTGGGACTACCGGTGCCCACCACAATGCTCAGCTCTTTTTTAGAGATGAGGTCTTGCTGTAGCTCAGAGCTGGTCTTGAGCTCGTGAGCTCAGGTCAGCCTGCCTCAGCCTCCCAGAGTGCTGGGATTACAGGCATGAACCACCTTACCCCAGCCGCATGTATTCTTTATTCAGCCTTCCTTACTTTGACCTGAGGTGAGTCTTGCAGCAAGTGAAGGGGTTTGTGGCCTCTGGAAGCCCTGAGGAAGAGCACTGGGGATGGGTAAACTAATGGACTCTCCGGGCCTTGCTCCCTGCTTTCCCTGAAAAGTCACATGGTAGGGCCTTATTGCTCCTTCTTAGTTTTTCAGGGCTAATGCTGCTCTGGTGCTGAGCCCAGAGGACTTTGTCACACATGAGGCTATAGGAGCATCAGGAGCTGGGCGTTTCAAACCTGGCTCTTATGTGGGACTCTGGGGTGGCGCCTGTGGCTCAGTGGGTAGGGCACCAGCCCCATATACCAAGGGTGGTGGGTTCAAACCCACCCCTGGCCAAACAGCAACAAAAAATTAGTGGGGTGTTGTGGCGGCCCCCTGTAGGCCCAGCTGCTCGAGAGGCTGAGGCAAGAGAATCACCTAAGCCCAGGAGTTGGAGGTTGCTGTGAGCTGTGAGACGCCATGGCACTCTACTGAGGGCGATAAAGTAAGACTGTCTCTACCCCCTCCAAAAAAAAAAATTAAGTGGGACTCTGTACTTGAAGCCTACAGAGTAGCCAGGCACTGGGGCCCCACACTACTCTAATCATTGAAATTAGCTGACAATTTTCAGTCTTCTTGACTGAAGAAGATAAGGAAAAGCGGGGATCCCAAGGTCACTTGACCAAGACCTTAAGTCCTTAGAGCTAATAGGCCCAGAGTTCAGAGACTAAACCCTTGGCATAGGGTGGGGGTGGGTATCTTTGTTCCTAGTTTCTTCCTCTTCCCTTCCTCACCACGGGGTGGATGCACACCCCCATCCTGCTGCTGAGATCTTTAGCCCGCACTTGGGGGGTTCCATGGAGCCTTGCATTTGAAAAAGCACCGCTCTTCCTCCTCCCTTACCCCTCTTCCCCTCCCCTAATTCCCTCCT
The DNA here is from genome assembly GCA_963573935.1 of Arctocebus calabarensis. Classification (NCBI taxonomy): domain Eukaryota; kingdom Metazoa; phylum Chordata; class Mammalia; order Primates; family Lorisidae; genus Arctocebus; species Arctocebus calabarensis. The sequence continues at coordinate 19,868 of CAUYON010081041.1, forward strand.
CCTCCCCTTCTCCTCCTTATTCAGCTATCCTACCCTAAGACAGTGCCCTTGGGAGGTGGGGGCTATATCCTTTGAGACTAAGATACTCCATCTCTCCCACCTGAGGTCCTTCCATGGCCCTCTGGGAGTGGTGTGGAGGCAGCTGGGGTAATCTCTAGGAGTGCTGTTAAGGAAGGGAATGCAAATGCAGGGGCGGGGAGGATGTTGTGAAGCTCTTGCTGCTCTCTGGAGTAGCCCTGCCGGGTTGGGGGATGGGATGTGCTTAAGTGCTGCCTAGGAGGCTAAAGGCAAGTGGAGCCTTGGGGGGTCCTGCCTCTAGGTTGTTTGGGACCTCCCCTCAGTCTTGTGACCCACTAGGATTTCCTAGCTGCTGTGGTTGAATTAGTGAAACAGCCACTTTTCTGTGCCTTCCTGGTCCTGGGAATCAGGAATTGTCTTGCTTGTTTGGGACTTAAGGAACCTACATCTCAGAGAATCCCACCTATCTTCTGCTTTCAGTGGTGGTTTAGAAGTCGAATGGGGACGTTCTGACTCCAGGGGGAGCTCAGACAGTCTCCTACCCCGGCTCTGCTCTCTCCGAGCACCAGTGGGAGGAAAACAGGTGTCAGCAGAGACTGAGATAAAAGATCAGTTTGCAAGGGGTAAGGCATGGTGGCTCATGCCTATAATCCTAGCACTTTGGGAGGATTGCTTGACGCCAGGAGCTCAAGACCAGTCTGAACAAGAGTGAGACTCTTGTCTCTCCAAAAAATTAGAGAAATTAGCCAGGCATGGTGGCCTGTGCTTTTAGTCTCAGCTATTCAGGAGATTGAGGCAGGAGGATCTTTTGAACCCAGAAATTTGAGGTCGCAGCGATCTCTGATGAGGCCACTGCATTCCAGCCTAGGCGGCAAAAGTGTGAGAATCTGTCTTAAAAACAAAACAAAACAAAATTTGTATGGGGCAGAAAATTCCCCTGCCTTTTGGGTTTTCCAGCTCAGAGGCTTTGTACCTATCCACACCTGCAAGTAGTCAAGCCATGGTTAAGAGTATTGATGCCTGGTCTCCTTGGGACTGGCTACACGTGGTCCTGGGTCCAAACCCAAGAGACTCTGTAGCTCTGACATCTGCCTAGGAAATAACCTCCCCTCAAGTCCTGGGCTCCAGGAGAGCTAAAGAAGCCCTCCCTACCTTGAAGCCTTAAACTGTTGCCAAGGACAAGCTTTTCCTCCCATAGCAAGCTGGAGAGCAGCCTGCGCGGTTTCCCTGGTCCCCTAAGTGAGAAGGTTGAGCTGTGGCCGACATAAATTGTGAGTTATCATGGGGCCAGAGGAAACTGTCAATGAAAGCTTCCAAATTATTTGGCTCATGAGAGGGTGGAAATGAAAGCAAAGACTTGGCAGCAGAGAATGTTTGCAGTAAATCTCCTCGCTGGACTGCTCTCTTTTTCTGTGAATGAGTTGGAAGTGGGGGAGCCTTTATAGTCTGCTGGGCTTGAGGGCCAAGGGCCTTGGACACCCTGGGGAAAGGGGCTCCGGGAGTCCCATCCGTCTAGCCACCTGGAGTATAAAGCTGTGGAGTGGCTGTCAGGCTGGTCATGTGGTCTGCTCTTGATCTGGTGCAAGTCCCCATTGGGAGCGCTTACAGTGTGTGATGTGGCAAACCCCTCCCTGGTGGCTGCAGAGCGTGGAACCTGTGGTTCACTTGTCTCCTCGTCTCTAAATACGGGTAGTGATGGGGTAGGGATTTGAGGTTCAGGTGTGTTTAGCATAGCACAGGCAGTGGGCATGATGAACCCAAGAGCTATGCAAGGCTGGGGTTGGGTGTAAGGTGAGATAGGCAGGGGTGGCCTGTGATGACCTTCCCAGGGGACTGACCTTCCCAGTGCACCCCAGCAGTGCAAATCAAGGGGCACTGGTGAGGTGCCTTAGGGCCGAGGAAAATGCTTGACCTGAGTCAGGACCCTGGACAGGGCTAAGGCCGCCAGGCCCAGTTTCCCATCTGGCCCTGTCCCAGTGGGTGGCCCCTCAGGCAGCATGTGCTTCAGTACTGAGGGCTGGAGGGACTGGCTGTGGGGCTCCTGAGAGGTCAGGTGCACAAAGTCTCAAATCTGCCCTGGGATTCCCTTAGGCAGTGGAAGGAAAAGGCAGGGCTGACCCTGGGGACTCACTCAGGCTCTGCCTGCCTCTCTACCTGTGGGATGCCACCAAAACAGAGATCTGTCCCTTGGCTGTTAAGATCTGTCTCTAAAAGAAGGGAGAGGATGACCTGGCATGGGGAGCTGATATTCCTGTGTAAACCCTGCTTAGGCCTTGGGTTTCTGGCATAGCCATTGCTAGTGCTTAACCCTTTATAGGACACATCTTACCCCACCCCCAGGTATTCTGACTTAGGTAGTCTGTAGTACTGCTCCAGATACCTGCATTTGGATGTGTGTGTGTGTATAAATTTATGGGGTAGGAGTATAATTTTGTTACATGGTTACATTGCATAGTGGTGAAGTCTGGGCTTTTAGTGCTCCTACCACTGGGATAGTGTACGTTGTACCTATTAAGTAATTTCTGATCATCCAGCCCCCTCCTACCCCACTAACCTGTACTTTTTAAAAGATCACCTGTTGGGAGCCAGGGTTAAGAACTACTGCCATAGACTTTTCCTTTTGCTTAAAATAGAACTTTCTGGCTTGGTTGCTCCCTGAAAACTCTTTGGGGTTTTTTGAGGGGGGAGATTGGAAGCTGTGGCTACGGTGGAGGAGGATGGGGAGGCTGTTCAAAGACTTACTCCAAGGCAGAGAGTGTGGGTGGGGATAGTCCCCCCAGCCCATCTCCGTCCCACAGGGGCTAGGGGACTGACAGATTTCTGTCCAGGCCTAGACCTCTTGGGGGTGTGACCTGAAGGCCAGCCTTGCAGTTTGGAAGCCACTGTTCCAGCTGTCTCTTCAGGCCTGGGGCACAGAAGCAAGATGAAGGGCAGGCCAGGCAGGGGGGATTTCCCCAGGCAGGCTATCTGAGGTAAAAAGCTGTGTTTTCAGGAAGTCAGAGTCCTCAGAAGTCAGCCAGTAGGCAGAGAAGCAATGTGGGTCTTTGGACCAGGAGCTGCTGATACTGATTAAAATCAGCAAGCAGGCAAGAATACCTAGTAGGCCTAGCTCAATGCTAGGGGGAGAGAAAGCACTGGCCCTATCCCTGGGGAGCTTGCCCTCTGCCAGCAGGATGCAGGTGCTGCACAAGAAAGTATCCGTTAAGGGAGGTGCAGCAGCCAGCTTTACCAAAAGGCCCAGGCCTTGCCACTGAGGAGGTCTGTAACCCTCCGTAAATGAGCCTGTAGAACCCTGCCAGGGCCCTGCTATGAAGTTTATGCAGGGTCATTATCTGTATAACCTGGGGGTGTCTCAGAGGTGAGTGGGGCTGGATGGGGGATGTCTAGTGAAGCTGGCTGTCCCGAGATAGAAGCCTGGATAGTCCCAGAACAGGGCTGGCAGGAGCTGTGATCCAACTGTTGGCTCCTTCATAGGCTTTGATGACAAATTCCTATATCCCTAGATGAGGGAATGGGAGTAATTTGCATGTACCACTGTCCTTGCTCCCAGGGGACAGGGCCTTGAGCAAGGAGATGAATAGTCTCTGCTGCCAGCAAGTGGGTGTCCCCCAGACCCTGTGTTCCTATATAAGGACTGCTTCCCCCCACCAAGAAAAGTAGTGAGTGAAGATGCAAGATCCAGTTATTGGCTTAACCCTTGCTTTTAAAAATGGGATCCTTCTGCCCTAGGTGAAAAGTGACAGTAAGGTGGCCAGAGTGTGTTGGGGCTCAAAACTGCAGTATAAATAAGATGCCTTCCTAAGGACCAGAGGTGTCAGCCAGATGTTTGAAATAACTTATTTTACATTAAAACAATGATAGCAAATGTTGTAGTAAAATGAAAAAAGGCCACAAACTTGAGAGAGAAAACAGAAAAATCCAAAAAAAGGTTTTGTGCTTGCCCCTGTGGTTTTGAGCCAAGTTTCCAGCCCACCAACAGTTCCTCTGCTACCCTGTGAGGCAGGCGGGTGGCAGGGGTGGGGAGGGGGAGGGGTGGAGGTGAGGGGTGGGGGGTGGGAGGGGACCCTCCTGCTGGGCTAAGTGCCTGTGTTCTGAGACTCACACTGCCTTTCTCTGGGGTGGGGGGCAGAATCTACTTCTAGTATAGTCGGAAACACAGTTGATCCGCCAGCTGGAAAGGCCTTCTGGCCTCTGGGACTTGTCTTGCAAAAGAAATGTGTGTAATAAATTCTCTTTAAGAGCAGGAAGTGCTGTTATCCTCATGAAAGTAAAAGAAAGAGATGTTGAGTGTCTTGGTGCTTTTTTTTTTTTTTTTTTAAAGAATCTTACCAACTTAGCCTAGTGTTAGCTTGAAATTGACTGGGCAGAGGGTAGCTATTCTCAGAGCTCTTCTGTGTTGTTTTATGCTTGCTTTTAACTAAGTGTGCTCTTGGCTGAGATACTCTTTATCAGGTTCCGGCCTAGGAAAGTTTTTTAAAAGAACTACCTGGCTAGTTTGCAAGCAGTACTGCTGTGGTTAAAGAACATGCAGACCTCAGACAAGAGGTTTAACCTCTCTGCATCTCATTCTCCACATCTGTGAAATGGAAGTTAATGTGAATGAGGCAAGACCATGTGTGTCAAGTATTCATCACAATACCTAGTGTGCGTAGCAAGGGAATTACTTTTTCCTATTTGCTATTGTTGCTAATGAGATGAGGTGCTCAGAAAATGACTGTGATGAGGAAAAGATCACAGTCTTTGGGAAAGATCCCAAAATACTCCTTGAGGGATGAGAAAGAAAAGGCCACTTTAAGCTCTTTGAGACTTAGTGTGAACAGAGGTCAAGGAGAGACAGTCTTGGGCCAAGCACGGTGGCTCATGCCTATAATCTTAGCACTCTAGCCTGAGGTGAGTGGATTGCCTGAGCTCACAGGTTCAAGACCAGCCTGAGCAAGAGTGAGACCCGCCCACCCCAATCTCTAAAAATAGCCAGGTGTTGTGGCAGGCGCCTATAGTCCCTGATACTCTGGAGGCTGAGGCAAGAGAATCAATTAAGCCCGAGAGTTTGAGGTTGCTGTGGGCTTTGATGCCATGGTACTCTACCAAGGGCGCCAAAGTGAGACGGTCTCAAAAAAAAATCCCAAAAAGCAAACAGAGAGACAGTCCTAGCCAAAGCAGTTTTCATTGTCTCTGGATCAATGACCAAGACCAGTTTTTCAGTTTGACCTGGAAGAATCCCTCTTCCCTCCACGCTCCCTGATAAGACAGGAAAGTTTAGAGTTTAGGCATACTTCAAACATATCCTTAGGTTCATTAATTCATTTACTCATTCCACAGCATTTCTTTTCTTTCTTTCCTTTTTTTGGTAGGCAGAGTCTCACTCTGTCACCCTGGGTAGAGTGCTATGGTATAATCATAGCTCACAGTGACCTCAAATTCTTGGGCTCAAGAGATCCTCTTGCCTCAGCCTCAAGTAGCTGGAACTACAGGTACCTGCCATAGCACCCGGCTAGTTTTTTTTTGTTTTTAGTAGAGATGAGTCTTGCTCTTGCTCAGACAGGTCTGGAACTCCTGAGCTCAGGTGATACACCTGCCTCAGCCTCTCAGAGTGCTAGGATTACAGGTGTGAGCTACCATGCCTGGCCAACAGCATTTCTTGAACACCTGCTATGTACTAAGCACTATGCCAAAAACAGGCACGATAATAAACAGGACATATTTGGTTTGTTTTTGCAGTTTGACTATTAGAGGAGATGGACATTAAACAAATAATTACAGAAATAATTCTATTTTGTAATTGTGTGATAACTGTTGGAGCTTTTCCTTAAGTAACTAAAATTCCACTTGGTGCCTCTTAGTCTAAAATCTATGATATAGTAATTCACCCCTTGAGAAAACAAAGCAGAAAACCATCAGCACAGTGGCTCACACCTATAATCCTAGCACTCTGGGTGGCCTAGACAGGTGAATTGCTTGAGCTCATAAGTTTGAGACCAGCCTGAGCAAGAGCAAGACCCTGTTTCTAAAAATAGCCAGGTATTATGCTAGGTGCCTGTAGTCCTAGCTCCTCTGGAGGCTGAGGCAAGAGGATCACTTGTGCTTAAGAGCTCGAAGTTGCTTTGAGCTATGATGCCACAGCACTCTAGCAAGGATAGTAAAGTGAGACTCCATCTCAAAAATAGGGCAGCGCCTGTGGTTCATCAAGTAGGGCGCCGGCCCCATATGTTGAAGGTGGTGGTTCAAGCCCAGCCTCGGCTGAACTGCAAAACAGAAAAATAGCCGGGCGTTGTGGCAGGCGCCTGTAGTCCCAGCTACTTGGGAGGCTGAGACAAGAGAATTGCCTAAGCCCAGGAGTTGGAGGTTGCTGTGAGATGTGTGACGCCATGGCACTCACCCAAGGACAATAAAGTGAGACTCTGTCTCTACAAAAATAAATAAATAAATAAATAAAACTCTATTAAAAAAAAAAGAGAGAAAAGGCTCGGCGCCTGTGGCTCAAGCGGCTAAGGTGCCAGCCACATAAACCTGAGGTGGTGGGTTCGAATCCAGCCCGGGTCCGCCAAACAACAATGACTGCTGCAACCAAAAAATAGCTGGGCGTTGTGGCAGCCGCCTGTAGTCCAAGCTACTTGGGAGGCAGAGGCAGGAGACTCGCTTGAGCCCAGGAGTTGGAGGTTGCTGTGATGCCACAGCACTGTACCCAGGGCAACAGCTTGAGGCTCTGTCTCAAAAAAAAGAAGAAGAAAGAAAACTGAGGTCCCAGGATGTAATGTTCAAGTAGCATCTATAAATCTTGTGATCATATACTAAAACTCTTAGGGTGGTGTCTGCTGGCCGTGTGGTCAGTGCATGTTAGACGTTGCCTGTTGTCATATTTGCTTTGGGGGGGGGTCACCAGACTCCACTGATACTTTCATGCAGAGCCTATTTTTAATTCTTCCTGAGAATTAGGTGTAGAGGGGTAGACTTTTTGAATGATTATGATCTTCAGTCTCAAAAATGAATAGTTGGGGGGCAGCGCCTGTGGCTCAAAGGAGTAGGGTGCCGGCCCCATATACCGGAGGTAGTTGTTCAAACCCGGCCCTGGCCAAAAATGAATGGTTGGGCAAGGCCATGTGATGTGTTTCTGGAACATTGTCCTTACAGCTGGAAGAACAGGGTCTTCTCTCCAGGGCTACGTTGTCACCCCTAATGCTCAGATTGGTTATTAAATTAGAGTTTGAGGCCTCTAAACATTCTTCATACTGTTTGAAGAAGCGACAATTAACATCTCCCAAGCAGCTCAGCGGAACTTGGTTGCTAGGCTGCAGACCTTGAAAAACAATTTGTCAATTTCTGCCAAAAGAGAAAAAAGTAGTAAACATTCACATTGTAAGAAAATTGCTTGTTTTCCAGCTTCCAACTTTCTTGCCACAGAAAGCCTTTTTGTTCATCAGTGTCCATTTAATTCTTTATTTAGTTTTCATAAATCATTCTAAGGGCACTATTTAGAAGAATAATTAGGCCTTTTTCAAGCCTAACCCCTGGCAATTTGAAACAAAAAGATGTTTAGGTTATGATCAGGCTGCCATATTTATAGACAGTTTTTATATAAATGTACAGAGGCTCCTTTGGAAGGTATATTATATCCCACTGCCCAGCTGTATAGCTTTGGACAGCAACCAAGGAAGGTGGTAGTTTGTCCATAGAAGGGTCTTTAGTCATTCAAGATTTGTTAGCACCTAGCATGTGCCAGACCCTGCTTGCCTCGCTGGGCTCCAACCCAGCGGCCTCAACAGACTCCATGGAGCTCACCTTCTAGTGAAGAAGCCATGGCAAGAGACTGGGAGATTCTGATACAGAGGCTGTGGATGTTCAGATAAAGCTCAGAGCTCAGCCTAGGATGAAGAAAGGCTTCTCAGAGCAGATGTAGGGCAGACCGAGACCTGGAGGATGAAGTGTATCAGCCTCACGTAGGTAAGGGAGGAGTGTTCCAGACAGGGTGCAAATGGTAAGAAGTACTTGGGAAACTGCAAGTGCAGCCAAGTGCGCTTGTGGTCACAGGGCCTCACTGGCTCTGCATTTCAGCGTGAGTGTAGTGGAAGGACAGGGGGGAGAGAGCCACTGGCGGGTGTGGAACTTGCAAAGGCCACAGTCAGATTTGCATATTCTAACTCTTAGGGAAGCCACCTGATTTGACTCCATGTTAACCCCAGGGCATTGGGCAGTGAGCAAATGGTCCAAAGGAGCAGGAAGGCTGCGGGAAGTGCGGGGTAGCTTGAGAGTCATCTTGGCCTGGGTTCCTTTGTCACTTCCAACATGGAGACCTCAGGTAGGTTATTTAATCCAAATTCCAGGCTTCTCAACTGTAAAATAGGGAAGCTAGTAGTACTTACCTCAGAGTTGGCATAGGGGCTAATAATATAGACTAATTATAATACACTAATTTAGGAGAAGCCCTGAGACTGTTAGTGTGCAGTGCACTGTGCGTGTTTCCTGACACCACATGACAGTGCTGCCCTCTTTGTGCTTCCATGAGTCCTCCTGAAAGGGCCATTAGTGTCCAGTCTGTTATCTGCTCGCTGAGTGCCCTAACTCTAACTCAGGATGAAACTGGGAACTCTTTTGGAACCAGAACACTCTTCCATCTTCCCTGACTGTGATGGGAAGGACCTCTCAAGTAAAGCCCAGGACCACTTCCTGCTCTGAGCTCTGATGCCAAGCCTGGTCCTACCTAGGTCAAGGCCGTTCTCCCCAGCTGGTATGGCATTCCCACTGTAGCAGGGACTATGTTCTTAGGCTTCAAGCCTGTTAGTATGGAGGCTGCCTGATGCTCAGAGGTCCCTGTGGTTGGGGATTTAAGATTCTGATTGTATCTAAGAGGTATCTCACTCTGTTCATGGGGGTTAAGAAAACTTCAAGGAGCCAGCGAGTGACTTCAAATTCAACAGATAATTCCCCAGGGAGTCTCTTGTATTCAGTGCCAGGCACTGAGAATATAGCCCGCAGCAGGGCAAGTGTGGCTAGAAAGAGAAAAAAGCAACATGAGTCAACTAGATACTTTGCAGAAGTGTAAATGCTGGGAAAGAAGGCTGGGATGGTGAGTGGCTCAGAGGGACAGTGAGCACTGCCTGAGTTGGTGATTAGGCTGGAATCCCCAAGTAGGTGACACATCGCAGCTCCCTTCATGGGTCCTTAGAGGGCACCCAATGACACTGATTTCTTGTAGGTTTGATTTCTGGGGCAGATGATGACCTGTCCCAGGTGGCCGATTTCCCAAAGCATTAGAGCAACAGAGCTTGGAACATTGCACCACTTGGCTTGCTTGGATTGGGAGAACTTTGAGGCAGTCCTGAATCATTTTGGGGTCAGTTCACCCTGCTAGGACCCATAGGGATATAACATAAGCCCAGCCCTGTTGGCCACGGTAGAGTCTCCCAAGGCCTCTGCTGGGAGCAGAGCCAAAAAGGGGGGCTGCTGAAGGGCCTGCCCAAAAACCACCCAGTGCCTGAATGTACGCTCTTGCATTAGCTTTGTTACTACTTGCTAATAAGATGTGCAAATTATCAGGGCTGTGAAATCTTAGCCACATTCCATCTTCTGTTTAATTAGCATTTAATTATAATCTGATTTTAATTTTTTCACACTGGCACCCTAATTAAATGTTAGGGTGTTAGTCCTAACAATTAAATTATATCGGCAAATAGAGTCTTCAAAAAACTTGACCTTTTTTAAGCCAGAGCCATCTCTAGCTAGATGCAGATGTTAATTAGATTCTACAAGATGCTGCTTCCCGGCCTCTCACTGCACCCATTTCAAATGTGTTTTCCTTGTGGTTATAGACCTAGATTCAAACGAGGCACACAGAGTTAGTGATCAGGCCCCCAGCAGGCAGAGGTTACCACTGAATGGGTTTGTAAGTGAGCGGACTTGGCCCAGGCACAGCACTGTATGCTGAATTCTCCTGGGAGGTATAGGTTTAGAGTTTGTTCTGAGGTCTGAAGTACTTCTTGAAGTTGTTTCTCTAGTCTCCATGATGTGAGCTTTTTAATTCAGGATTTTCAAGAGATTATTCCTGGGAAAATTGGTACCTGAGTGAGTCACATGGTGTCTAGAGGTGCCATCACATTCCACAGCAGTGCTTTGTCACAGTGAGATCAGACAGCTGGGGAGGAGACATTGCCAGTGCTGCCTGGGGCACGGTTTAGAGAGTGCTGTGGCATGGAGATGGGGAAGTAGACAGAACTTGAGGAAGGGCAGTTTGCACCTGAGTGAGCAGGTGCTCAGAAGAAAACCAAAATCATTGGGGTGTGACCACTCATGGCCTGGCTTTGAGAGATTTGGATGGGCTTGATTAAGAAGGAAGACAAGCCTGTCCTTCCTACCTCATCACACAGTGTTAATGTAGAGCTCCCTGGGCCTGTGCAGTGGCTCATGCCTGTAATCCTAGCCCTCTGGGAGGCCAAGGTGGTGGATCACATAAGCTCAGGAGTTTGAGATGAGCCTGAGCAAGAGAAAGATTACATCTCTACTAAAAATCAAAAAACTGGCTCAGCGCCCATAGCTCAGTGGTTAAGGCTCTGGCCACATACACTGAGGTTGGCAAATTCAAACCCATACAGGGCCAGCTAAACAAAAATGACAACTGCAGCAAAAGAAGGCTGGTGGTAAGTGGTGGGTTCAAACCCAGCCCCAGTCAAAAACTGCGAAAAATAAAAAATAGCCAGCGTTGTGGCGGGTGCCTGTAGTCACAGCTACTTGGGAGGCTAAGACGAGAGAATTGCTTAAAACCCAAGAATTTGAGGTTGTTGAGCTGTGACGCCATGGCACTCTACCAAGGGTGACACAATGAGACTCTGTCTCAATAAAAAAAATAGAAAAACGAATTTTGGCGCATGTCTGCAGTCCCAGCTACTGGGAGGCTGAGGCAGGAGGATTGCTTGAGCCAAGCCAAGGAGTTCGAGGTTGCTGTGAGCTATGGCACCAACGCACTCTACCTAGAGCAACAGAGTGAGAAAAAAAAAAAAAAGTAGAGCGCCTTCCCAGGTAGAAGGCATAGTATCCTTGTTTTTGAGGGACCATGGAGGTCCTAACTCAGGCCAAGCCACTTGAGGCTACTCCAACCCCAGCATCCCTTGGCTATTTGTGTGAGGTCCTGACCTTTTGTTTTCCTGGGGTTGTTGCCCTATGTTTATACCTTCACTTATGCCTGTGGGCGCAAATAGATAAGATGATCGTAAGCCTCCAGTGGAAATTCCCTGAATAGTCATATAATGGCAGTTTTGCTTTCACAGAAGCCTCCCTAGCCTCTAAGCTTTTCCTTTTTTTTTTTTTGTTCTGTTCTCTACAAGTCTTCTCTCTTGAGTTCCACTCTCAGCTGTCACTCAAACTCTGTCCTTTACTAAGTCAGAACAATGTGAATTCACTTCACACATTTGTAAAAGACATCTACTTGTGCAAAGCATTTGCTGGGTTCCAAGGTGTGTTGCTTATTACAGTTATCACTTTGTCTTGTCTTCTTATTTATAAGTGAGTAGGAGGGTAACCCACTTGAGTTGCATTTATTTCCCTCTTCCCCTGGCCTGTGAGGCAGTCTGAAGCCATTTTCTCCCTTCTCTCTCCTGATAGGTTTTCCGGACAGACTTGATCACTGCCATGAAGATCCCCGACTCATACCAGCTCAGCCCAGATGACTACTATATCCTGGCAGACCCATGGCGACAGGAATGGGAGAAAGGTGTACAGGTGCCTGCAGGGGCAGAGGCTATTCCAGAGCCTGTCGTGAGGTGAGCCAGGCAGCCCAGGCTCGGGGGCTATCGGGGCAGGGAAAAGGGGGAGGCTGCTTTGCAGGTAAGGGACCTACCAGGCCTGGGATTCTTTTCTACCCTATCTCTATTCTGTTTTGTATTCTCTTGTCTGATGAGCCATTGAAATGTTCCAAAAATACTGTCAGTTTATTTGAGGGGCTAAGGACTTTAGCTTGACCTTGGCTCTGGGAGCCACAATGCTTGGGTTCATATTGCCACGCACATTCAGTGTGACCTTGGACCAGAATTGTAATGTCTCTGGGCCTTAGTTTTCTTATCTGTGACCGATAATAATTACTAATCTACCTCACTCAGTTGTAGTGTTGGGATGATGTATTGAAGTGATCCATGGAAGGCGTATGGCAGGGGCCCGGCACCCTGCAACCACTCTATAAAAACTGGCCATGGATTATGTTAATATTGATCCCAATTGGGTCCCACAGCAGATCTGATCAGGGAGATCTCCAACCTTTGAACTAGTCTTAAAGACAAGGGTAAGCCATGCTCTTGACCTCTTAAACCTTTTGGAAGAGTTCTTCTAGGGCCCAGTCAAGTGCCTGGCACAGAGTAGATGCTTAGGAAGCAATTGCTGTTACCAGCCTCTGGAGAGGCTCTCCTGCCAGGGCCAAGTCAGAGACGAGTCCTCTCCAGGCTTTGTAGCCTGCTGATCTTACCGGGCAGAGAGACCACTGGCTGTTCTTTTTAGGAGGTAGCCATATGGCCAGGGATCTTGCCTTCAGCTACAGAGTTCAGCCGAGTACTTTTTTATGTACCCTGGGAAACCCTCCAAGTTATGTCTTAGTACAGAAGGGTCTTGTGTCCTGGCATTTCCCCTGACCAGCCTGGCCAGTCTAGGCAGCTTATGTTATTAGCAGTCCATTCCCAGACTTGGCAGCTTATGCCTGAGTCCGTGTAGATCAGGCCTAGGGCAAAGATCATAGCTGTCACCTCCCTTGACATTGGAACTGTCCCTCCTGGCAGCTGAACCTGTGACTGGTGCTCTGTGGTGACTGGATATTGTGGTGGGCCAGTCCTTCTCCAGTGACTCTTGAGGGCCGAATGTCTACCAGCACTTATTGGCACTCTGCAGCCATCTGAGAATAGGGAAGTTCCAAGCTTCTCCAGAAGGCTTGGGGAGGCCCATTTTAAGGTTAGGCAGAATTTAGAGCATAAATTTATGCTCTGCATCCCCTGCCCAGCCTCCTAGCCAGCTTCACACCTTCTTTTTTTGCACACTAAAGAACCATTACTTGACCTCTGTGAGCCTGTTGCCTTCTCTATAAAATGGGGATAATACCAGTAACTGCCTAATGGTGTGTGGTGAGGATTAAGTAAGAATAGGCATGTCAAGTCACCACCACATGTGTCAGGGACCCGGGGACCAGGGGGCAGGGCAGTCCACTAGCTGGGCAAAGTGAGGTGAGTCCTGATTGATTAGGCTTGGCCCAGCAGTCTGTCCTCTCTCTACTTGCTGTCAATGTCAGGTGGTTCCGGAAACATCCACTGGCCTGGGTAATTAATTGCAGATGCTTCCACACCAGTAGTTTGGCTTTAGTCTGCGTGTAGGGTGCTTTATCTGTTGACATCAAGGGAAGAGCACGTGTTCAGACTGCTTTGGCTTTACTAGGTGCATTCCCAGCATACCCGCAGCTGCGCCAAACTGACATGAGCCAGGCACCCCTGGCTGTCCATGCTCTTTGGAGAGGATAGGCTGAGGGCGGGAAAGGGTTCTCCAAGATCAGCACATTTCTTCTTCCCCTGTGTGCAGCCTGGCTTCTCCTTCCTGGGCACCTCCTACTGTACAGCCATCATCTGGAAGCCTACATAGCTACCATCAGCATCAGAATCGTTAGAGGAACCCAGTTTCTTAGTACTTGCTGTGCTGAGCCTGGAATGTTCATCTCTCACTTAATGATCATATTCGCCTCATAAAGTACTTACTACTGTCCCCATTTTCTAGATGAGGAAGTTGGGACATTCTGGGGAATTCCCTGCATAGCCACCAGGGCATAGTGGGCTAGGCCAGGAAATCACAGGTCATAGGAACAAGCCCTGGGTTGCCCCCGCGAGGTCCCAGGAGAGAGCCTTGTGCCCCAGTTACCCTAGTGTGCTGACCCTGACTGTCTTCCCCCAACTGCTTCCTGGAAAATCCTTCCCTCCCTGGCATTTAGGCAGATCTTCCCTCCTTCTGGTCTGAAATCCCTCTTGAGTAATGTGAACCTGTTTCATTCCCTAGACTGAGAACTGAATGAGGACCTTAGTGTAGCTATAAGTCTGGGCCCAGGGCACAACTAACCTTTGGCATCTGGTCTTCTGGGATAGAGCCCTTCCCCTCCCATAGATCTCAGCCCAGCTATCTTCCTCCTTCCAGCTGACCTCTGTCCTGCTGGTTGTGGCTGTGGGTTAGGCCATGGCCTGGGGTCAGGTCACACCATGCCTGGTAGGAAAGCTTCAGTCCATAGCCAGAGCCAGAAAATGGCAAACAAGTGAAGATGAGAATCCTAGGAAGCATAGAAAATGCCTTTACTGGGGCGGCTCCTGTGGCTCAGCGAGCAGGGCGCCGGCCCCATATACCGAAAGTGGCGGGTTCAAGCCCAGCCTTGGCTGAACTGCAAAACAAAAAAATAGCCGGGCGCTGTGGCGGGCGCCTGTAGTCCCAGCTACTAGGGAGGCTGAGGCAAGAGAATCGCTTAAGCCCAAGAGCTGGAGGTTGCTGTGAGCAGTGTGACGCCAC
>CAUYON010081045.1:0-34916 GCA_963573935.1 Arctocebus calabarensis
AGGGAGGGGTGGGGAAAGGAAGAGCAGAGAGAGGGAAGGAGTAAGGGGGGTGAGGTCTTGGGGTCTTGGTGTGTGCCACACCTTTTGGGGGCAAAACACGATTGTAAGAGGGTCTTTTCCTAACAAATGCAACCAGTGTAACATGGTTTCTTGTACCCTCAGTGAATCCCCAACAATTAAAAAAAAAAAACAATAACCCAGTTTTTAAAACCATGGATCATGCACGTGTTTTATTCTCTCAAAGCAATTCTTTAACCTGGCGTGAATATAACTTGGTTAATATTATTATGCACGTATGGCTTTTTGATAGTGGTCTGTACAGAGGTTTCTATTTTTTGTGTTCGCTGTTTTTTTTGTTTTTGGTTTTGAAAATAAAAAGGGCAGAGGGCACACATCATAGAAATAAAAGTGTGTAATTGAAAGTTGTACATTTTGTTGGTTGGATTGAGCCCTTCCTTTGGCTTCTTTTTTACTGTGATAAAGTACATTTACTTTTCCCTTCCCATTCCCCCAAAGAAACAAACAAAATCACTGTGGAGGGTTTTGTTAACTGCAGGCTTAATGAGATCCCACAGTGTAATGGGACTGCTAAATTTTAAATTTATGCATGGAAATAGAATTGATATTCCTGTATATGTTGATCCCATTCTGAAAGATTATTCACAGGTTTTAATGGGTGTTTAATTCTGAGTGTTGTATTTTAAGGAAAATTAACCCCAAGTTGGGTAACCAGAAGAGAAGGGTTGAGAGACGGTGTTACTAAGGAATAATCGAAGGAGCTGGCATTACTTAGTGCTATACCCTTTTTATTATTTTCACCTATGCGCTTTGATCACTGAAGAGAAGGCAAAGGGGAGATTTCTCAGGGTTTAATTATATAGACCTTCAAACTCTGACATTAATATTGGCAACAGTAAATAGATGGATGTTGAAAGCTTTCACCTTGGGGTTTATTCTTTTTCCGTACTCTGATGGAAATTGGGAAGCAACATGAAATAAGCTCGGGATGGGCCCTGGTGTGCCACCTGTGTTGCTGAAACCTAACTTGCATGGAGTCACTTGGGGGACTTGCTAAAGTGCATATTCTCAGCCAGCAGGTCTGGATGGGGCCTAGGAGCCTGCGTTTCTAACAGGATGCCCTTGTGCTTAAGGTGTAGGTAGTCTATGTTTAATCTCTAACCTGGGCTGTGAACTTCGGAGAATTGTGAAATCATGTCCCTTGCTAAAAAGTGTGTAGTGTCTTCATGGGCTTACTTTCTTTTTCTTTTTTTGGAGACAGTCTCTCTCTGTTGCCCTGGGCCAGAGTGCCCAGTGTCAGCCTAGCTCACAGCAACTGTAAACTCCTGGGTAGAAGTGATCCTCCTACCTCAGCCTCCTGAGTAGCTGGGACTACAGGTGCTTGCCACAGTGCCCAGCTAGTTTTTCTGTTTTTAGTAGGGATGCGTCTTGCTCTTGTTCAGGCTGGGTCTTGAACTCCTGAGCTCAAGGGACCCTCTTGCCTCAGCCTTCTTGAGTGCTAGGATTACAGGTGTGAGGCTCCCTGCCTGGAGTGGGCATACTTTCTCTGCTCCTAAATCTTATGAGTCTTTTATAGGACTTAGAGGAGTGAGGGATTATATGATCTTCTCTTTACTTTTAGTACAGTGGTTCTCAACCTGTGGGTCATGACCCACAGGTACTATATTAAAGGGTCATGGCATTAGGAAGGTTGAGAACCACTGTTTTAGTAGAAAATCTTGTGACCAATCGTATTATACAAGATTGATTCTCTGCCAGTTGCTATTTTTGATAAACTCTCCAGTTATTTCAAAGGATGCCAAATGTCTCACAAGCTAAAAGAAAACCCTGTCTTTTCCTTTTAAAGAATTTATTACTAGATCTTCTATGTTATGTTGATCAGTAAACCCAAGTGGACAGGGAGCCTGGTGTTGTGGACCATTCAGGAGCGGGCCATGAAATGCTCTTTATTTTCTCTGAGTTCTGTACTGTCAAATCCTTCCTGTCTCGGAGCCCAGCCATGTCACCTCCAGGGGCGTAGAAAGGGTGTAATTTGCATTCTCAACACCAAGCCATGAATGGCATATATTTAGGTTATTTGATCATAATGATTTAGGAATGGATAGCTGGATATAGAAGGTGAGGTGAGAGTATAATGAGGGAGACAAAGGAGAAGGACCCTCAACAGGTCTGGCAAGAGAAGCCCCAGAGGGAAGAGCAAGTGTGGGATGTTGTAAATGCAAAAGAATTGGGTAATATGTAGCAGAAGGGAACTTGGCAGAAGCATTGGATGCGACCCCCTTCAAAGAACATGGATATGTCATATGTCTAGGTGGGCATTCTGTGCTTGTTTGCAGGGAACCGAGGAAGGGATGGTGGCAGCGCTGTTTAGCAGGTGCATCTCAGTAGGATGGCTGATTTACTGCTGAGAGTGAGAGGTATAGCCTTTTTGGATTAGTCACTGTGGGTCGTGTTTTATGGGGAGTAACAGTGATTTCTAGCTCTTCACCCAAAACATACTGGATGTTGGTCAAGGTTAGGCACTGGCAGAGCTATGTGGAAAGAGTGGGACTGAGCCTTGTAGAGTTTTTAATTGATTCCAGAAATATTTACTGTACTCTTATCGTATCAGGCTTGTTTTAGGAGCCTGGAATGCAGTGGTGAATAAGAGAAATGGTTTCCTGACCTTACAGTTGAGTAGCTAATTAAATAAAACAGCTGTTGAAAAAGAAAATAAGAAGGAAGCCCTGTCTTTAATATATGTATTTCGAGTTGGCTTGGCCTCTGGTGATATAATTATATCTGTGCTGTTTTTGAGATCTGTACTGGCGTGATTCTGAACAAGGGTACATCCGCAGCAGAATAAATGTAAAGTTAAGGTTTTCAGGCCTCGGTTCACATGACTCAGAGGTTCTTTCTCGCTTTCTGTTCCCCAGCATAACCTGGAGGTTGAGTCAGGCTCATCTCTGCTGTCTGTTAGGTCGGGGTGTCAGGTTGGAGTGCCTGTGCTACCCGGAAGGGCGGTGTAATCAGAATATTGTGGATTATTGTTTACCAGTGGGTGTTTTGGCAACAGCACAGAGCCTACTTGTTATCTACTACTAGGTTTGTGTCTTGAGTTGGCATTGAAGGAGGCACCAAGTCTGGACCAGCATTGTAGGTTACAGAAACAAGCACTTGTGTATTTAAAGTTTGAGTTTTAATGTTTAGCATTCAAAACCCCTTAATCTGTGTCTCCTGTATTTAAAGCACTTTATAGGTGTAATGAAGCTGCTTGTGTCAGTACCTGAACCTTAAATGCTCTTCCTTGGCAGGAGTTTTCTTCTCACATGGTTTATGTCTTAATTAGACATTAGTTGTAGGAGTATAATTCTCTCATGTGGAGCACACAGTCAGGGCGAAAGCTCCAGCCTGCAGCAGGAGGCAGTAAATGGTCGCCGGAGTTGTACATTGAAAGCTGTTCGGGGGCTTTGTAATTTATAAACTGTGTACATGTAGGACGTTATAATCTCATATCTTTGATTGTTGTGTGGATGCAAAGGCTGAGAGCAGAAACCTGGTGGTGGTGACTAGAGAACTCTGACAGCCTCTGTGAATGGAGTGCGGCTGCTGAAACAGTGCATTTCTGCCCAGGAAGCATTGAGCTCTCCTGCGGTTAACACTATCCTTCAGTCACAGCTAACATGCCGGCACAGTTTTCGTGCACAAGGAAGTTGTTATAAAAATTTAGCCATGTCATTCCTTTCATGTGTAGTTACACAATCTACATTTTATTTGGGTTGGGTATTTAGATTTCTTACGTGGGTATTTAGGTTTCTTTCTTCTCTGGTCGGGGTGCAGCATTTCTCTGTTTTTTAAATCAGGTAATGGAGAGGTCTCTAGTGACCGGCGCCTAGTGACAGTTTTGAAATTATTTGTGTTTTTTTGTTGGGTTGAGGTAAAATTTGCTGCCTTCTTTTATCCTTCATGTCTAAATCCAAAGGCTCACTCTGGTCTGCGGATGTCTTGGCAGGAGAGGGGCCAGGAATACAGGGTGTACATGTTGTGCCCAGCAAGCAGAAACCCAGTGTGGAGAGCCTGTCGGATGCGCAGGGGAAGGTAGAAATCCTAGCTCTCTAACTTCATTGGGCCTTTCTCCTCTTCTTTGTGGAAGACGGAGAATTGCTCTCATTCTAGGAAATCCTCAGAGCTAAACGTAACCACAGCTTGAGGTATTTAGAGCTTAGAATCTCTATGTGGTTGGACTTCTAAGATGTAGTTTATATTTATGCAGAGTTTAGGAATGTAATCCAGCCCTCTCATTGAGTCCCATGGAGATTTTACACTATCTGTTTTAGTGGCAGAGAAGAAAAACCAAACCTTTTTGTGCGAACTGTAAAACAGCTCAAACTGACCATGTATTAAGAGTTCTCTGTGGTGTTGCCTGTTTGCTTGAACAAAAGGAACCCTAATGTCCAAAGTTCTGCTTTCATCCAGGATATTAATGCTTTTGTTATTCTTTTAAGGCCCAAAATGTGTGCATTCAAATAGATCCATCTCTAAATTGACCTTCATTATAGAAGTAGGTGTGTCAATAGCAGTGTGCAGATAGCCTGAGAAGAGAACCTCTGAGTCATGTGAACCAGGCCTGAAAGCTGTTAAAAGCTCCCTTGCTGGCTCCTCCCATTGACCTACGTTTAGTGACTAGTGGCTATCACTTCCATCTTTCTAGCTCTTGCTCTGTTACAGGTCCCTGCTCAATTTCTTCGTCATCTTTTGTGCTTTTAAAAGTCTTAATGTTATCTCTTTACTATTGGAGTTGCTGGGATGGCCTCTGGGTGGGCTATTTGTTGGCCTAACCCCTTTGCCCCCTTCACCTGGCTTTCATTTTGTTAATTCTTCCCTAAAGAACTTGCATTTGTCTGAAGTAACAGACCTAAAGGCTGCAACACGTCTAAAAGAGACCTTCAAGGTCTGTTATTAACGTGTACATGTAAGGAAAAGATCGCAGTTGTCACCTGTACTCCACTAAGATCAACTATCACCTTTGGAGTGATCTCTCCTTTTTCATCTATGAGTCTGATGCAGATCAAATTCTATTTTTTTCTGCTTGAAGTGGTAAATTCCTTGAAGTCAGCACCCGTATTTGCTGTATCTTCTCAACTCCCAAGATGGACAACAAAATTTACAAAAGAGCACAGTACATGTTACAGTGCATATGTACTTAGCCATTGCTCACTTTATAAAACTCTGGTAAAACCGTTTATTGCACCTATGGTTGTGGGCGTAATGGCTCTTTGTTCTGAATTGTCAGGAATATAAGACTGCACAATTACTAGTTAATGAATGTATTGGGTGTGTGGAGTGTTAAGGAAGTGAAATAGTTGTGCATTTCTCCCAGCTGTTGCTTGAGGTCTGTCCAGAAGGGCCAGGGTTGTCCCTTTATCTTGTGATGCCATTCTCATTTCCAGAAGTGGGTCTTGGTCACACAATATTTGTTTGCAAATTTTAAAAAGAGTTTATTCTTATGTTTCTGCAGGATGACAGTGATGGGATTCCATGGTCAGAAGAAAGGGTGGTCCGTAAAGTCCTTTATTTGTCTCTGAAGGAGTTCAAGAATTCCCAGAAGAGGCAACATGGGGAAGGCATTGCTGGGAGCCTGAAAACAGTGAATGGTGAGTTGATTCTTGTTGGACTGTCCTGTTGGAATATACAGTATCTTTGAGCACAGTCTCGTTTATAAGTTGGATGTTGTTTGACAGCTTGTGTTTCTTGGTCTATGCACCTAATGGCAGACTGTAAACTATGTGAGTATGTACTCTGGACATCCTGTTTGGGTTGTAGATTTATTATATTTCTTTATGTACTGCATAATATGATGGACAAAATGCCTTCATCTGTTCCCTAGATCCTGATTTGAATGTGGAGTTTGTCTTACTGGTTTTTCTATGGGTAGCTGTCTTTGCTACCAGGTATGTGAGTAGAACCCACTGATGATATTGATGAGATGTGGAGTCTTTAGTTTTTGTCTCCTGTTTGTATAGGAAATAGCTTAAATCCTTGTGCCTACTACCCTTCCTGCTCTCTGGCTCAACCACCGTCTAAGTATCTACTTCCTTCCTTCCATGAGGCAGGGCAGGTTGCTACAGAGTAGCAGGGGCTTAGCATTCCTCTGCCTCCAGAAGCATGCCTTTTCCTGGATGGTTATCAGATGGCTACTTGAAGCCTAGAAGAAAACTTAAACTCCTATCTTAGTTTGTTCTGATGTCACTTTTTAACGGGGTCAGTACAATTCAGATGATGTCAACCCCAAAAAACTGTTTTAGGAAAAACATTTGGTTGAAGTCTGCTATTTCATTTCAGGGGAAGCAGCTGGGATGGCTTTCCACAATCTCTCATGCACTTATTCATCTTCAGGGTCACAGTGAAATGTGAATGAATCGACATGTTTTGGTTAATACTTGCTTAGGGCAAGGAGATGAGAAGAGGTAATTCTGTTCATTTTTAAGAGCTTTTTTGGATCTGGTCACAGGGGTCATCACATATGCTGTACTTGATCTTTGCGGTGGTGCAAAAGGACAGGTTCACTGTGACATGCTTAGTTGTCAGGTGAGTTGTCTAGTGGCTTTTTGTTCCATTTGTGCTTACAGGCAGGACCTGTTGCTGTTCCATAGGGCTGTGGACGAGTTTTCTGAGATGACCTCTCTGAATCCAAGTTGTGCCCTTTTCTTCCACTATTGCGTGACATGAAGCAAGTGACTTGCCTCACCTCCCTGGGCTTTCTTCTGAGTGACTTGGCTTTGGAGGTCAACCATTAAGGCCACAGTGGCTCAGTCATGTGTGTGTCCTCCAACAAATCTGAGCCAACATGTATGGGAAAGGCTCCTTTTGAGTTTTACGTTTGCAGAAAACAAAGTAACTTGTGGACTCTATTGCCATGGTGTAGAGTTTGGGCCCCCAGTATGCTGTTTTCCTGAAGGGTATCCTGCCTTTTTTTGTGGTTGTCCAGCAGATAGGGTCCCTAATCCATTCATTACTTATAATACTGTAAACTCTAAACCCTGTGTCTATTTAGAGTATCGTTGCCCTGATAGTTCTTGTTTATTGCCAGTGCCTCACCTTGCATCAAGTATTTTGTTTGATTAAGTTTGTGTGTGTGTGTGGGTGTGGGGGGGGGTGGTGATGAGGGAGAATGCCCTGAATCCTACAGTAATTACTAGTGCAATAGCAGTTTCAGTTTTGGACTTTACACTTGCAGTGCTCAGAGTGCTATTTAGGAGGAGTAATGTCTTAGTGTTTGAATTGCTGACAGTGAAGGGGGTAAACAACCTGTCTTCTCTTAACTGACAAACAACAGCTTTCAAGAGAAGTCTGCCAGTTGTATAGGATTTAGTGAAGGTAGAATTTCAGTAACTGAAGGAGACTGTGCCACCAGCCATTTGGCTTTTGAGTTTTGCATTGTTGAGAGCTCAGAAGAAATGCTATGAAAAGTTGGTAAAGGCATCAGCGTTGGGATGAAGACTTTATTTGGATGAAAAGCAAACTGCCACAATAAAACTCTTACCTTTTTATGAAGGTGGTGCCAGAATTATTTAAAGATTTACCTGTCTTTAAAGAATTCTGGGGATACCAGACTTCCCTCTTGATGGTGAAATTGCTGTGAATGTGGTGGCATTTTCTGGTTTGTGTTGGTGTTTGTGCAGGCATTGTTCCAAGTCTACCTTGTTATTCTGTAGATTGGATTTCTGTACCAGTTCTGAGTAAACACATCCCCATGTTTCAGAAGTTGAGCGTGTTTGCAGAATCATTATCTTGATGGCAGCTAACATGTTAAACATAAAGTGCTTTCTTGTTTCGAGGGATGAGGTGGGATACTGGCAGGAAAGTAGAACCACGAGAATGAATAACTCCTTTTTCAAGTAGGCGCACTTGTCCTGAAATCTGTGAGATCCAGAGAAACCTGGAACAGCAGGGATCAAGGCTGTAAGTCTAGTGAGGTGGAGAGTAGGAGTGTGTGTGAGCTGCATGCCCCCGGCTGTGTGTTTGTGTGTGTGAGTGCATGTGTGGGTCACTGGAGTTTCAGTAGATGCTTTGCAGTCCCTCATCACTCGTATCCTATCTCATAGAAAGACCTTGACCTAAAGGTCAAATAAAGCCAGAGGTTAGATTAGTAGGGGAAAGGAGTAAGGGTGAGGGATGAACTGTAGTGATTTTAATTCATACAAAGTATGTTTTTCTTTTCTTAGGATCAGTCTCTAAGCCCCTCCAGCTTCCTTTTCAAAAGTAATTGTCACAGAAATTTGTCTAGTGGTAGACTTTAAAGACTGTCCACTATGGAGTCATTTATTTTCTCAAAAAGTCTCACAGCCACTTACTATTTTATAGTGGCAGAATTGGAATTAGAGTTGAAGTCCTGTAACTTTAAATCTGGTACTTACTTTGCAAAACAGAATGCAGGAAAATTATACCAAATCTTTGTAACAATAGTATTGAAAGGAACAGTGTTTCATTTTGGTTTTCCATGTTAGTTTTTAAACAAAGATAGTACAGATTTCTGCATTATTAGTTCTGCTAGACTTTCCTGGGAAAATTTGTTTTTACGGTAATTCTTAGCGTTAACAATAGAATGGGCTTGACATAATTTTTATCTAATTTGAGAACAAATTGACATCACTTCTGGTAAATTGTTGGCACGCTTTCATGATGAGCAGGCAGCCCTTTGCCCTTACAATTTGTGGGAGGGGGGTGTCATTGTTTGGGGTCTATTAACAGTGTGTAGACACCACAGCTTGTATCTGGCTCCAGCCACTCAGTTTTGCAAGTCTACGAGTAGTAATAAGTTGGCAGACAAGACATGAGACAGGAGAGAGACCTTACTTTTTATGTCATAAAATCCATGTTTGCCATCATT
Organism: Arctocebus calabarensis; assembly: GCA_963573935.1. Classification (NCBI taxonomy): domain Eukaryota; kingdom Metazoa; phylum Chordata; class Mammalia; order Primates; family Lorisidae; genus Arctocebus; species Arctocebus calabarensis. Next base: position 8,888 of record CAUYON010081045.1, read on the forward strand.
CTTGCGTTAGTGGTTCTAAAATGACAAGGAATGAATTTTTTTTTTTTTCTCTCTTCTAGAGGTGGCACATGTGAGTCTTCAAATAGCCTCATTTGTTGTCTGTATAGGAATTAAAGCCATCATTACAGCTTTTGGTTGTACCTGGGCTTAAGGGTGAGATGGTGCTGAGATTTGCTGATGGTGAGCTTTCTATCTGCTTTCTGCTGTGGATAATGCTACTTTTCTTGGCTGTAATAAATTGACAAAAAGCTTTGGAAGGGATTGGCAGAGGCAGAGACCTTGGCCACTCTTTGAGGGCCCCTGGCCTGCTGGGTCTGAAATTAGGGACATTTAAATACTAACATGCTACACAAATAATGAGTACACATAATTACATAGTAAGAGAGGGGAGCTGTTAGCTGTATTTGAATTTCATTTGCTTCCTATAAATGTCATCTTGGATCGGTAAGCCCTTTGGCCAGCAAAACCCTCTTGACTAGATGTAGGGGAACCTGCATCTATTTATTTCCTTTGCATCTTACTCTGAGCAATACTTGCATAGCCAGCTTATATCAAGTTCTTGCTATTTCCCAGTTTGTGTTCTAGTACTTCAGCTGTATTTTACTTAATCTTTAGCACACACAATTTTATAGATGAGGAAACTGTATACTAAGAGTGGATTAGCAATTTACCTACCTAGCTATTAAGTAGCAGAGCCAGGATATAAACTCAGGCTGTCTGGATTAGAGCTCCAGAATGCTTTTAGCTGCCACTTACATAAAAAGGAGTAATTTTGGATCCCTCCATAAAGCTTTTATTTAAAAAAAAAAAAATTGGGGCAGTGCCTGTGTGGCTTATCAAGTAGGGCACCGACCCCAAATACCGAAGGTGGCGAGTTCAAACTTGGCCTTGGCTGAACTGCAAAACAGAAAAATAGCTGGATGTCGTGGCGGGCGCCTGTAGTCCCAGCTACTCTGGAGGCTGAGGCAAGAGAATCGCCTAAGCCCAGGAGTTGGAGGTTGCTGTGAGCTGTGTGATGCCATGGCACTGTACTGAGGACGATAAAGTGAGACTCTGTCTCTATTTAAAAAAAAAAAAAAAAAGAAAGAAAAATTTGTAGGAACATCTTTTTTTTTTTTTAAATAAAAGCAACTTTTTTTTTTTTTTGAAGGAGATAAGTGAACTTTTGCATTGGAAAAGAAACCTTGGAAGGGGTGGCATTTGTTCATGGGAGCATTTTTTTGAGCTTTAGTATGGCTTGTAATTGAATTGATAGTGAAAAAGATACCAAAAAATTACAGTTTTCATTGGCTACCCTCATTATTTTGTTCTGTTCATTTGCCTTATAAGTTTTAATTGTTGATTTAGAAAGCTGGAAATCACAGGAGGGGCATATGAACTTTCTTACAAAAGCCACCAATTTAATGTATAGCCAGTGTTGTAAGTGCAGATAATAGGACATTCCCCAGATGTGATGTGTAGCCCACCCTACCTGTGGTAAAACTCCCTTCAGGATATTCTGATGTCTATGGAATGATAGACAGGCCCAATTCATTGTTTACAAAATGTATTCACAAAAGTCATAAAAATGACTTAAGACTTACAATCAGAATAGCTAGGGCACATGATCTGATTAATGTTTTTTTTATGGAACCGTAGTTGAAATGAGTGTCCTGAAGGAATGGTTACTCGCCCTTCACAAAGGGGACACCTTTCCCATCTGTTTTGGCCTGAGGCTTTCAGTTCTAAAGTTGGCCCCTACTTGAATAGGAAGGAAAACATTTCTTTTCCCTCTTGAAGAAAGTGGCTTACCCTTGTGCTCTACCCCGAGTACTGCTGTGTAAGTGCTGGTCTCATCCCTGCAAGGTGTAGGGAGCACCAGCTCAGTTTACTCTTCAAGGCAGCAGCTGCAGCTTGGGTAATAAGTTGATTTTTCTCCAACACTTCCCTTTCTTGAGTCCTACAATGTGAGAGACACACTCCATGGGAAAGAATGCTGGGTGAAATGACCTTAGTAATGTAGGTGGGGCATTCTCAATCAATTTTAATCTGTTGAGGACTGCAGTTTGGGGGTATGTCAGAAACATTATGCAGAATAGAAACTGAGCTTGATTTGCTTATTTTGGTGATAGAGTCAGTCCTAACATCCTATTTTATCTCATCTAAGATGTCATTGAGTGATGCACCACTATTTTTTATGTAATATTAATAAAACAAAAAATGCTTCCAATTATTCTGGGAATGTGAGCCATCTAAATAGTGAAATGTGTGTGCTAATGTGAGAAAAATGTGTGCATCTTAAAATTTGTGAAGCAGGATAAAATGTCATAGGATAAATACTTCAAAATCAAATTGAGGGATGGAGGTGAGTGTAGGAGGCTAGAAGGGAGTCAGGTGAGCTACCAAGAAAACTCCATTGAAGAAGTTACATTTTCTTGAACCTTGCAAGATGCTGGGACCTTTCTGCAGAAGGCCTGGGGGTTGACAAGGGTCTTGGTGGTTGGGGTGGATCCCAGCAAATCACTGTTTGACGGGATTGTCATTGGTAGAGTCTTGGGGACAAATAGCCGCAAAGGCAGGTTTCTGTGGCCAAGCCACTTGTACTGATGTGGCACTAAAGGAGTGCAAAAATAAGCATTGCTAGGGCAGGAAGAGTACTTTTACAGGTATGTAGGTCAAAATCATCATTTTACAGATGAGGCATTTTGAGCTTTGATTAGAAGCTTAACTGGAAGGAATGGATCATGCTGAAGACTGATTGGAACCAGAAATCCCATTTAAGTGACAGTGAGGTGCCATACTTCCCAGTTGGTGGGGATGCTTACTGCAGTTTAAGAATGGAGGTGCCTGTGGAGGTTAATGTGCTCTGCTCTGGGTGACTTTGTGAGTCCCATCACTGCCCCTCCAGTTCTCTTGTCCCGCCTCCTTTGTCAGTTCTGTGATCCAGGCAGTGTTTCCCTCATTCTCATCAGATCTTAGGCTGCTTTAATAGGAGAGGACACGCCACACAGGCATCCTCACCTGGGAGGTGAGTCAATGCAGGGGCAGAGGTGTGATGTGTGGGTTTGTAGTGTCTGAGAGATAGTCAGGTCTGTTAGGTGCAGCCTTTTCCTGCTTCCTCTTGTTCTCAGAGAAGCTCCCTTTCAAGTGGATGGAAATCTATTATAATCTGGACTTGCTTGCTCCCCTCCTCCCTTTTTTGGGACTGGGGTCTTGCTCTGTTTCCCAGTCTAGCCTCGAACTCCTGGGCTCCAGTGATCTTCCTGCTTTGGGAGGGGCGCACTGCTACATGTGGCTTGGAATTTTTTTTAAAGCTTTAGTGCCTTCTGCAAGGATCTTTCTTTGTAGCCTACCTCTTCTTTTGTGGATTAATCACCAAACACCCCCCTTTCTCTCATACATCATTTTGAAAATTATTCCTCATTTTGTCATAACTTATTTTTCTTTATTAGATAATTCCCATCACTATATAAAACGTGTTTTTATTTCTCTCCTAATAAACCCTCCATTCACCTGCATTTCCTGCCAGTCCATTACTTTCTTCCTTCATAGCAAAATTTTCCAAAAGAAAATCTCTAAAGCAGGGGTACCTTGTCGTTTTTTTTTCTTTGCTGCACATTGGAAGAATGAGTTGTCTTGGGACACACATTGAATACACAAACACTAACAAAAGCTGATATCACACACACACACACACACACACACACACACACACACACACACAAGCGCGCAGGTCCAAAGTATTTGGATCAAAGACCGCAGCTTGTACACCCCTGGTCTAAAGGGTCTATCTCATGCACCACTGTTTATATTGGTATTTATCTCCTCCATCCACATTCCTCCCATTTGTCCCTTAAGTTGGGCCACTTAGCAAGCCAATAATGATTGTCCATTCAACAGCATTTGGCATGCTTGAATGTCTCTTGAACTCCACTTGCCTGTTTGATTTCTTGAGAGGCTGCATGCGTTTGAGCTGCTCCAAGCTAATGGTCTATCTCCATGGTCTCTCTTCTGCCCCTGCCTGTCTGTCCTCTTCTTTATCATTAGTGGCGGTTCCTTTCCTCCAGCTGTGGTGGGTAAAGCCTTGAAGTCATCTGTTACTTCTTTTTTCAGCCCTCTCCATTCTGTCCTTTGTCTAGCCTGTCTAATTTAAATCCCACGGTATCTTTTGAATCGGAGCTCGCCCTCCTGCTACTGGCCCAGGTTGCTGTTCCTCTAACTCACTGTCTTCTCCTGGCCTGTCTGTATGTGCCTCTAGGCAGCAGCCTGCATAATCCTGTGAACGTGTAAATCAGCGTGTGCCATGCCACATTCTGATTCTAAGGTGTCTGCTTCATTCTGGCCTCTTGATGTGGCTCCTCGTACATCTCTGATCTCATTCTCTTTCTTTCTTTTACGTATTTTGAGTTTTTGTGCTGTTCTTATATCCCAGGCATGCTCTTTCCCACTCTTGTTGTCCTTTTTTCCAGAACTGCCCTTTACATGTCTATGTGACTTCATCTCCATCTGTATTTCAAGTTCCTGTTCCAGTGCCCCCTAATGAGAGTCCTGTCTGTCTGTGTAGCATTTATTTCTTTTTCTTTTCTTTTCTTTTGGGGTGGGGGAGACAGAGTCTCACTCTCTGCCCACAGTAGAGGGGTATGGTGTCATAGCTCACAGCAAGCTCAAACTCTTAGGCTCAAGAGCTCCTCTTGCCTCAGGCTCCCAAGTAGCTTGGACTATAGGCAGCCCCTGCCATGCCCAGCTAATTTTTCTGTTTTTAGTAGGGATGGGTGGAGGGGGTCTTGCTCTTGTTTAGGCTGGTCTCGAACTCCTGAGTAAACCACCCACGTCTGCCTCCCAGAGTGCTAGGATTTTAGGATGATGGCTAGCATTTGCCACCGCTGGGCTCTGTAGTAGTCACGCAGTAGTGTGCTGTTTATTGTTCTCTCTACCTACGGTGGCTATGAGTTCAAGAGGAAATCTTCCTTTCTTTGACTGTTGCTCTATCTTCATTGTCTGGGCTGTCTCTAAAGCCTTTGTGTGTGAAGGAACGTGCAGGCTGCTTGCCTGTGTGCCACCCACGTCCTTACCACTCCTCCTCCGCCACCCCTCAGTGTGGACATGCTCTCTATCCAGAGAACTGAAGATCTCTCAGCTGGGTCTTCAGGTTTCATTTCTGAAGTGGTCACGCTGGACCCTGGCCCTCTAGATAGATGTTAGCTTATTCTATTTTTCCTGTTGCCAGTGGGAGCGTTTGTTTGTTCAGAGTGTTACTCTATAAAGATTTCTCGGAATCGCATTCACATCCTTTCTTCTTGAACCACGTTTGTGTAATATCTATTTAGGTGTAAAGTATGTTTCTTAGTATTTTAAATTACAGTTGGGCTTTTAAGGAAACGAAAAATTTCAGTTACCTCTCAACGTGTGATACTTTTACTACCATAATTTTGTGGTTTAGCTTAATGAGCCTAAAGTGTGAAGTAACTTGCACGAGTCCAAATAGCTAGGAAATGGCCAATCAGGGTTTGAACCCAGGACTCCTGACTCCAAATCTTAGCCTCTTTATGTGTTTACATTGTGGAAAACTTGGCCAGGCATGGTGGTTAATGCCTGTAATCCTAGCACTCAGGGAGGCTGAAGTGGGGAGATCCCTTGAGCTCCAAAGTTTGAGTGAGACCCCATTCATCTGTACTAAAAATAGCTGGGAATGGTGGTAGGCGCCAATAGTCTCAGCTACTTGGGAGGCTAAGGCAGGAGGATGAGCTGTGAGGTTGCTGAGAGCTATGACACCATAGCAGAGCAACATAGTGAAACTGTCTGGGGGAAAAAATTGGGAAAACTGTACTCCCTGTATAACAACCTATCTGGAGTGTGTGATGCAAAGAATTTTGATAGGTGCACACATACCCGAATGACTAACCCTTTGCATTGGAAAGTTTTCTTCAGTTGACTTCTTTAAAGTATATGTTCCTTTTGAAGTTCATCACCACCACTGTCTCTATTTGTAGGAGTTTTCATGCTTGTACATGGATTTATGTTGTTTGCCCAAAATGTACCATGTGCCTAAGCTCACGTCTGTTAGGGTTAAAAGTGCCTCAAGGCCAGAGGCCCATGTTCATCCCCTCAGCAGCTCCTGAAGCTGCTTACAGTAGGTACCAAACAGTGTTTGAATAAGAATCCACAGGTGGAAGGATAGTGACGTTCTCAGAGTCAGATTCTCTCTTTCACTGGCATCATAATTTTTTGATTCTGATTTATTGAGCAAGTCCAGAGCAGACAGGCTCTTCATTTTCATCTCTTTCATAGCACTTTAGCCACCACTGCTCTTATCTGTGAGTGTTAGGAATACTCAGCCTGCGTGTAATAATTTAAAAAATTCTGAGTGGTTCCCAGATTTGGCTTTTCTTCAAGGGCACACTGAAGAGACATGAGTGTGTTTTCACTTAGATTCAATCCTCGTGGTCCTCCTGTCTGCCCTGAGGATGCAGAGACAAGTGGTGGGACTGTTGATCATTTTCTGATGCCTGTGGCACACGACATCTTTACATCAGTCAGCTCAGACTGCAGGAGTGGGGGATTTGTATGATAGAAATTCCTAGAGTCTGTGAGTCCAAGGTCAAGGTGGGGACAGCTAGGTTCCTGTTGATTGCCTGGTTCCTGGCTAGGCCCTTTCTTCCTCTTCTTATGAGGACACCATCCCATCAGATGAGGGCCCCACCCGTATGACTTCATCTAACCTTTATCACCTCGTTAGGGGTCCTCTTAAATACAGTCACATTGAGGGTGGGCCTTCCACACAAGGATTTTGGGGGGCATTAATATTCAGGCTGTTACAATCCAGTAGGCCTTTATGATGGTGACAGTTTTATTTTATTATTATTTTAGATTAAATTAGTTTCCACGTTAATTTGCAACATGTTTTCTTTTGTGCTTATATAATACTAGAGCACTTTTTTTTTTAAAGTCAGAAAACTCTAACAGCTGTTTGACCTTTGAGAAGTCATTGTTCATCTCAGCTGGATGGAATTAAATTTGAACATTTATTTACTGAGAGCTTACTTTTGCAAGACTGCACGACTTGACCTAAATCTCTTAACACCAAGGGGGAGAGAAACAGGATTCACAGGAATGGGAGAGCTGCTCCCTAGGAAGGCTGAGCCAGGAGTCCTGAAGGCAAACAGTGTGGTCCAGAAAGTCCCCTTGTTTGAGAAGGGTGAGGCAATTAAGATGGTCTAGAAAGGATGTGTCTGTAGTCAGGGATTGTTGGGGGGAAAATTGTGGGATGATTTGAGGACTTTGGAGGTTGAAGGAATTCTATTTGTGAAGCAGTAATTCCTCTTCCCTGCTTGATGGAGTGTAGGATAAGGTAGTGCTTTCTAGCCATGTTTCAGTGTCAACACGCATAGAAAGGCTAGACCCTGTGTGGTTCAGTTAAGGTTTCTTTCAGCCAGAGGTGACTTGTTTGAGAATAGGATTTGTTCTACCACTCTGAGAGTCCAAGGTGGGTGGACTGCTTGAGTTCAGAAGCTGGAGACCAGCTTGAGCAAGAGCAAGGCCCCATCTCTAATAAAAATAGAAAATAAAAATTAGCTGGGCATGTTGGTGGGTGCCACCTGTCCCAACTATTCTGGAGACTTGAGGAAAGAGGATCGCTTCTCCCTGAACCCAGGAATTTGAGGTTGCTGTGAGCTATGATGACACCATGGCACTCTACCCAGGGTGACAGAATGAGACTCACTTTTAACCAAAAAGAGAGAGAGGGAAGAAGGGGATTTGCTTATCTGTCTTCTTTTTGTAAGATGATACTGTCACTTACCAGAGGAAGGCCTTATGTATTTTCTAATTGTGACCCATTTCATGCTTTGAAATCTGTGATATGTATATTTGTGGAGTTTTAATTATCACCACATTTACCACAATAGACCAGGGAAGTTTTTCTGTGCTTGTTAATTTCTTAGATCTAATTTCCCTCAAACTTAGTGGGCCTTTTACTTAGCTTTTGGAAATAACCTGTTATTACTCAAGCCACATTAAATGCTTCGAGTCTTGTATGGTATATCACAAAACCAGAAGAATAATTCCTAGATAGGCTTTTGGGAAATTACCCCCACAGCCCACAAATCCCATAATTTACAATTTGTTATTTAATCTTACCTGCTGCCAAATTCATTTATTCTAGGTTCCTCTAGTCTGTAGAATGCTTCTGCAGATTCCGGATTTGGTTTCTTCATCATTTTTTCCCCAGGTATCATAATATAATACAGGTCTGTTAATTCAAGGAGGTATGGGGACAACGAAGGGAATAAAAACTGTTTTATAACCCTGGACCTGCCTATCAGAGAGAGCAGTGGCTAGTGACAGCCCAGCCTTCATTATAATACAAATCTTTGATGCCAGCCCTGTCCCAGAGTTGTACTAGGAGTGCTCACCCGTACATGGGCCGATCAAGCCCCACTCCTCGAGACCTGTCTCTCCTCAGCACTGTTTCCTGGCCTATTACTAGTGTGGTTGTGCTATCCGTGCTTTGGATCTAATGGCTGATTCAGCTCTTTCTGCACACAGGTCCTCTTCCTGTGTGACCTGCCCTGCCTTTGCCATCTGGGTTCATGCTTAACTGAGTCCACGTTTCCCTTCGGCAGGTAGGTGGGGATATCCTGGTCATGCTTGGTGGCAGGGAAGGCCATTTGAGCCTGAGGCTCCCACGTCAGCTTCTACTCTCTGAAGCTTCCTTCTGCTTTTCCATGGCTCTCAAAGTTACATTGCTATCTGATGCATGAAGGTAGCCCCAGGTCTCCATTTTGGAATCATTTAACTGCCTCTTATTTCTGACATTCTCTTTCCTTCCTGTACGATTAGGGTATTCACAAAGTGACTCATGCATTCGAAGGCATGGTGTGTCTTGCCTCCTTCTGGAGTGGATTTAGAAGAGGGGGGAATCTACAGTGAGCCTGTTCCCTCCCTCCTCCGTGGCTCACCCACAGTTTATCCTGCAGGTTTTGTTACTAGTGTCCTTTGAAAGGGCCTTTCCAGTTTGCTTAGTTGGAAAGTGTTACAGAGTTTTACAGGGTGAGCTGGAAGGCTCTCAGCTGGCACTTTCTGAATCCCTCTGAGGAAAATATTGGCAAACTTTCTGCTCTCTGCCTAAACTCTTTTTGTAAATTGAGAAGGCAGGAGTTAGGGAATGGTCGTGCAGGGCAGATTGAAGCTTGTGGGGAAATGTGTCATTATCCATGCTAAGATAGTGGATGTATTATCATAATAAGATAGCACCACTATCACCCCCGTGTTTCACACTTTGGAGAGCCCTCTCTTCCTGGCACTAAAAATAGAAGTTATGCAGTGAAGCCATTTACCATACATTGTTGGTTTTTTTTTTTTAATTGGAGAGCCTTCTCTCTGTAAGATGCACATTGGCACCCTCCACCGCCCCCCACTTTAAGGAAAGTACTGAGGTGCTTTATTCATCCTTCTAAGGAATGTTAACTTTTTCATTGTGGGGGTTTTCAGGAGGCAAGGAACAGGATCTTGCCATTGATTATATTGTTTGTCTGACCGTGTTAGAGTCTGTTGATGTGAATACATCATGGGGCCTGAGGTTTCCATCATCCTGAGATACCTGACTGCAGAAACTGTAGTCACCTCTGTCTAGACCTCAGGTGGAAAAGAACCCAAGGGAGAATTACAGTACATAGTTTCATTCTCAATCCATCCATCCCATCATACCCCTACTATTGCACACTCAGGTTGAGTGAAGATGCCCTTTTTAGCTGTGTCCACATTCTGCAGCTCATGCTTGGTACTTCTCGTCTTCTGGGGTCTCCTTTTATGGAAGAATTCCAAGGGAATAGGTTAAGATTGCCATCAAGTGGCTGCTCTTGGTAGTGGATGGGAGGACGCTGAGGATACCTGATGACTAATTTTTTAGTCCCTCTGTGAAAACTAAGCTTAGGAGTGCTTTGTGTCTTAGGAAATGCCTGTTCTTTTTTTGGGTGGGGAGAGGGAATTTTTTTTTTTTTTTTTTTGGTTGATACATAGTCTCACCATGTTGCCCTTGGTAGAGTGCTGTGCTGTCACAGCTCACAGCAACCTCAAACTCTTGGGCTTAAGCAATTCTCCTGCTTCAGCCTCCCAAGTAGCTGGGACTACAGGTGCTGCCACAACACCCGGCCATTTTTTGTCCCAGTTATCATTGTTGTTTTTAGCTCTCCCCTGCCAGGTTCAAGCCCTCCGCCCTCGATGTATGTGGCTGGCGCCATAACCACTGTGCTATGGGCACCGAGTTGTATTTTCTGGCCTTGAAGAAGGCATCTATGTCAACCCAGGTTGTACCTTCCTGTGTGTACTCTGAAAAACTGATGGCAGACTTGGTCAAAGAATTTGAGTTTCCTCAAGACCACCAGGGAGGCAATGCCTGCACATTTACCCTGCTGCTAGCTTGTGGACAGCAAGCCACAGTCTCCCAGCTGCGATAATGGACATTGTCAGAGGATCACATTGTCAACCCTAAAAGGATGACTCAGCGGTCCCACCACAGTTCAATGAACCCAAAATCTTGATCCTACCATTCTGTTGGCCTCCTATTGTCATTTTCCATCTTTGTAAGTGGGTTAGGAGGTCCCTCGCCCCCCACACACCCAAAGGTGGTATTCTTAGGTTTAATGAGATGATTTACTCAAATTCCTTTGCACTTTACAGAAGGTAGACATTGAAAGGGTAATTGTTCGTGAGGGTGTAACTTTACATGACCCAGGTATTTCCCGTTAATTCTCTACTGGTGTCATGAAGCTTAAGGAACCCCATTAAAATTGAATTGCTCCATTGTATGGTGCTAGATTCCAATATCTTGTAATTAGGCCTTTCCCTTGGACAGAGAGCACTGCAGTTCTTAGGGACCTGGAAGAAAGAGTTGCCAACCTCTTTAGTTTCCACCAAGCAGGCCATCCTCCGTGGTGGCAGCTGTCCTACAGGAGCAATTAGGTTTGTGTAGGAGGGTACCCCCGCCAGTGCCCTGAGTGTTTGATTCTGAAATCTCTGGGGAGCCCTAGCACAAGGCTTCTGAGCTGGCACGTGATGTGTGAAGGGTGAAGGGTCAGTGCCAGCTGGGCTGGCAGGGAGAGGCCTGAGACAGGGATGAGCTTGTAAGTTAGGGTCACTGAAGGAAATTTCTTAGGGCCTATGTATTTTCAGTTGCTTTTTAGAAGTAGTAGAGGCTATGTTATGCAACCATTCACTTTGCAATCTGTCAAATCATATTAAACCAGAATTCCTGGATTCTAGCCATCTCAAGCAATATTGAATGCATCAAAAAATTTGATATGTTGGAATGGGCACTGACACTAGCTCATAATTCTAGTTCTTCCAGAAACTGGGTGTCTATGTGAGCAAATCATGCCTTCACTGTCTTCTTCCTTATGTAAGATAGAACATTTGGGATCTCTTTGACCTGTTTGGTTTGGTTTTAGTGGTGGGTGACATCTGGATGTTTGTGGCATATTCACATTCTTTTCTCAATTTGGTAGCCCCACTGTGCTGTTGGGTCAGGAAACATTTGGATACTTTTGCAGAATTTGGAGTGGATGAAAGGTCCTCTGGAGGAAATGTCCACTGCTTGACCACAGTCTCTCTTCTCTGATATGTGAAGGAACTAAGGCAGTGAGCCCCGATGTGTGTGGGGCATGTGTGCTTGTACACACACACACACACACACACATACACGTACACCTCTTTGTGCCTGCAGCTCAGCACAAATTCAAGTGGCACTTGTTCTTAAGTATTAGTTGGTGATGCTGACCTGAACCCTTCCTTTACTCTCCAGCCACATCAGGATGGACTAAAACCATCAGCCTTTGGGTAATTACTTTGCAAACACCCAAGTTTTATGTGATTTTTAGTTTTCTGAATAAGCTTGTGGCCCTTTTATGGTTTCAGTCTTTTGTTTTCCTTCTCCCCTCCTCTAGAAGCTAGACCGATTACCATCTCGAGCCATCTGCTGCTGCACTTCTGGGGATTTGTCAGCGTGCTGCTCCATGTGCCTCCCTTCTTACCCTGCCCCTGAACAGGAGACTTCTGCCTGGCTTGCCTTGATGAGGGGGTGAGGGGAAGTATGGGAGGTCCTAAGCTTTTAAAGGGGGACAGGAGAGGCGAGAGGGATTTCTGCTGTCTGCAGACAGGTGACACGGTCCTGCTTAATGTGATACCTTCTGTGATGATTGGTAAAGTTCTGTTTCTGTGTAGCCATTAGTTGCGGGTGCTTCTCGAGCCTCTGAAGCCTGGTTGCTGCTATTGAGAAACTGAATTTTACATTTTATTTAATTCTAGTCAATGTAAAATTAAAAAAGCATACCTGGTTAGAGGCTACCAAATTAGTGCAACTGTAGCGGCAGGAATGAAATGATGCTGAAACTCTTCTCTTTTATCCCTGTGCTGCTTTTATTGTTTTTGGAAGGTGTTTCAGTTGTTTGTCATGGTATGTTATGTAGATAATTCTGGAAAAAGTGGGTAAATATGGGTATTTTATTCTAATGCCTTGCAGTGTTTTGTACAATTATAGAATACTTTTGCCCATGATTTTCATTCTACTATATTAACGTTACCTTTCATTACATCATAGCAGTTTGTTACAGGCTTCAAAATTATCTTTCTCTACCAATGTCATTTACCTGATCAGGGCTTTTCATTAGCTTCACACAAGCCATGTTTCATACCACACATAGCATCTTATTTCCATAACTGAGTAATTTTTTAATTTTTATTTTGCTTTCAATTTCAGTTGGCTTGCACTCTTCTTAGTTTCCATGTTTATTTTTATTTTTATTTTTTTTTATATTGTCCTTGCTTGTAGTGATTCCTCGTGCCAGTTGCCTCCCAAGTAGCTGGAATTACAGGCGCCCACCACAACGCCCGGCAGTGTTCTTTCCTGGTGGTTGAGACAGGGTCTTTTCTCTGGCTCACTCATGCCTATGCTTATGCTGGTATCGAACTGTGAGCACTGGTGAGCCACCACGCCCGGCCATTTTTTTTTTTTTTGCAGTGATAGAGTCCCACTCCATTGCCCTCAACAGAGTGCTGTGGCATCACAGCTCACAGCAACTTCCAGCTCTTGGGCTTAGGCGATTCTCTTGCCTCAGCCTCCCGAGTAGCTGGGACAACAGGCGCCCACCACAATGCTTAGCTATTATTTTGTTGTAGTTTGGCCAGGGCTGGATTTGAACCTGCCTCCCTCGGTATATGGGGCTGGTGCCCTACCCACAGAGCCACAGGCACCACCTGAGTAATTTTTTTTTGATTGGCTACTACTTGTACGCCACAATAACAGCCAGTTTGTTTGTGATACTATGTAAATAATATTAAAATATCCCATTTAATGTATTAATAAAGGAATTTATTTTAATTGCAGAAAATTTCAGAGAATCATCAAGATCACCAGTAGAAAGACTATTGTAAATGATATGCTGTATATATTTAATGTTGAGGCATGTAGGTTATTTGTAGTCTTCTCTATGATGTATGAAGTTTTTAAAGGAAAACAGCAGGAAGAGTATACATCAACGTCTTAACATGGATTACTGTTATATTGGGACTTGGATAATTTCACTTAATGATAAAAGGAGAATTATAGGTACTTCTGATTTTCATTTAAACATTTTATTAACAATAAGAATGTATAAATTGGCTTGGCGCCTGTGGCTCAACGGGCTAAGGCGCCAGCCACGTACACCTGAGCTGGCGGGTTGGAATCCAGCCCCGGCCCGCCAAACAACAATGACGGCTGCAACCAAAAAATGGCCGGGCGTTGTGGCGGGTGCCTGTAGTCCCAGCTACTTGGGAGGCAGAGGCAAGAGACTCGCTTGAGCCCAGGAATTGGAGGTTGCTATGAGCTGTGATGCCACCGCACTCTATCCAGGGTGATAGCTTGAGGCTCTGTTTCAAAATAAAAAAAAAAGAAAAAGGGACAGATATGAAAAACTGAGGTTGATGAAGACAAACCACAGTGGTGCCTGCCATGCAAAGTTGTCCACCCAGGTACTGGCCACGTTGCCAGGTGGAATCTTTTTATTCCCTTTGACACATTTGTTCAGTGACCATATGAATCTATGAGTTGTTCTAAATTTGTGTGGACATAGTCAGACAACCAGCAATAAAGTGAGCCTGTCAAAGAAGGGAACTTTAGTTTTATTATGTGGGAAATACATGCTGGGAAGAAAAAGCCCTATTTCCACTAAGTATGTAGAAAATATCCTCTTAGTTGCCAGGAGTCTCACCTCTGCAGTGAGATATTTCCATCTTTTTCTCCTGTCTGTGTGAGATTCTCACAGGTTCCAGTATAAAAGACTTCAAAAGCACACATGCCCATTTCTTTGCAGCTCTGTATTCAGACAGGAGCTTTACAAAATGTGCATTAATCAAAGAAGAAACACCGCAAAGGCCGAATGAAGAAAATAAATGACCCAAATTTGCAAAAACAAAGTAGTGTCCAACCTTCTCCTGAGGAGAAATGCTCTCTGCCATGGAAATACTGCAACGCTCCTTTGCCATTTTGTAGATTGCTGAAAGTGAAATGTATCCTTCTGAAGTTAAATATTACTTTTTCCCCTTTGAACCTATATTTAACTTTTATTTCTGATCAAACTAACTGCCTATGGAATGACAGAAAACTATTATTGTGTGACAAGCATTTCTCTTGGTGGCACATACCTGGGAGAGGAAAAAGAACAGTTGCATGAAAAACACAGGCTCAGGTTCAGAGCGAGTTCTCTGCACACATCTCAGAGGCTTGCGATTTATTAATATATGCAAAAAGCCTCTAGACTTTGTTAGACAAATATTTATCTAAAAAAATTAAATACTACCACAGAATGTTATTTTAAAGAATGATCAAACCAGTTCTGGTCAAGTTATAACTGATGTGTGCACTTCACAGAATATATATATTTTTTGAGACAGAGCCTCAAGCAGTAGCCCTGGGTAGAGCGCCGTGGCATCACAGCTCAGAGCAACCTCCAACTCCTGGGCTCAAAAGATTCTCCTGCCTCTACCTCCCAAGTACCTGGGACTACAGGCGCCTACCACAACACCTGGCGCCATCTCTCTCTCTCTCTATATATATATATATATATATATATTTTTTTTTTTTTTTTTTTTTTGGTTGCAGCCATCATTGTTGTTTGGCGGGCCCAGGCTCGATTCGAACCTGCCAGTTCAGGTGTATGTGGCTGGTGCCTCAGCCACTTGAGCCACAGGCACCGAGGCAACAATTCACAGAATTTTAAACAAAGCTTGAATCAGGCATTTTTCAATCTTCTGGCGACACAGTTGAATCCCATCCCAGAGCTGCCCTTTCAGGCCTACACACAGAGGCCCCTGGCGCAGAGTGGAGACTTCTCTGGTTATGTCCAGAACCCTGGCCTCGGGGCTCCTGAACCTTCACACAGGAAAGGACTTCTCTTGACCAAGAGACGAAGGTGTAGCCATAAAGCACTACAGTGTCAGAGCAACATGAAAAGATAAATTCGTCCCACCTCCTGCGGGAAGTGAAATCCCTTCGGTATTATGACCGAGTAGTCAGGCAATTCCTGGCTCTGGAACAGCTGGAGCAAAGAGAATCTCTCAACTGAACAAGACAGTCCGTTTCATCTGTTAATAGAAACCATTTTGTCTAGCCTGTAAGTTATGGCATGAACATCCATTTCCAAGATGATTGTGTTTGGAGAAATTAGTTTCTGACGATGTTACAATAGCATCATTAGTATTTATTCATTGCTTTCAAAGTGCCAGACTCAATGCTTCATGTTTTACATACATTCTGTTATAATTGTCAAAAACCCTATGAACAGGCTCTGTGCCCAAGCTCAGTGGTTAGGGCTCCGGCCACATAAGCCAAGGCTGGAGGGTTCGAACCTGGCCTGGGCTGAACAACAATGACAACGGCAACCGAAAAATAGCTGGGCAGTGTGGCGGGCGCCTGTAGTCCCAGCTATTCAGGAGGCTGAGGCAAGAGAATCACTTAAGCCCAGGAGCTGGAGGTTGCTGTGAGCTGTGACGCCACTGCACTCTACCCAGGGTGACATAGTGAGACTCTGTCTAAAAAAAAAAAAATCCTATGAACAGATGTAGGTCCAAGTTTGTGTGATCTGAAGCTATAGAATTATAAATCCAAAATTGGGAAGAAAGTAGATGTTTATTTAGGATGTAAAAGGGAATCACAGGAAAACACAAATCTTAAAATATTGACAAAAATAAATCATGTGAAAAAAATCCAGAAAGCAAAATTTTTTATTAAATACCTTCATCACATATCTCTATAATAATTTTATTCTTTTTTATTTTGGAAGGGGCCTAGATGTTCTCTAATGATCTATTCACGTGCCAAACATTTTGTTGTCTAATTTCTCATAGCTAAGCCAATACGATAAGATAGAATGATAATTTAGTCTTTCCTCTAGCAAGATTAATTAGAATTTGCTGTTATTATTTGGAAAAACTTTCTTATAACTCCACAATTTATTAATGATGCCATCATAGAAAATTGCAGAATTGTTATTACATTTAGAAAAACCTCACTAACTTCCTTTTTGGTGTCAGCTGTGAGACTCTAGTCTTTTCTACTCTCTGAAAAAGTTTGTATAAAATTAGCATTATTTCCTCCCCAAATGTTTGGTACAATTCACAAGGAAAATCACTGGTGTACCTGATTGTGTGTGTGGATTTGATTATGAATTCAAATTCTTTATAATTATTGATTATTGAAATTGTTTCTTCTTTTGTCACTTTAATATGGTCACGTTTTTCTAGCTATCTATTTTATCTATATAGTGAAAATTTTGCCATGGCTTATTCTTTTTAATCTCTCATGACCTTAGTCTATAAAATATCTTTATTTCCTGACATTGGTTATTTGGACTTTTTCCTTCTTTCTTGATAAGTCTTGCTAAGGGTTTACAAATGTCATTCATTTTTTCAAAGAATAAAGCCTTGACTTGTTGATCCTCTTTATTATTTAATATTTATTCTTTCTATGTTTCCCTGTCCACTATTTAATGATTGGAAATTGCTGTCCTTACTTTACGATTGTAATAACTGACCCGGCAAGAAGACCCCTAAAGGCCCCTAACTGTTTCAGCCTGAGTCCCGTCCGTCTCAAACCCCCATTTTTGGTTTAATTCTGAGAACAGATTTCTGAGAAGGAAGTTCTCCGAGTTCCCTGACTCCCTAGCAATGTCTAAACACAATGATGAGAAACTTACCTCAACCCTCCTGGCCGGGTTAAGACAATGGTGGAAACTCACTCAAGCAGAGTTTCCCAGGTAACTGAGTTTCCCAGGTACTGGGCTTTGCAGGTTGTCCCCATGGTTACTGAGTCACCCCCCTGAGCTGCCACGCAGCTACCCCCTGAGCTAACTACCTGACTGTAAACCTGCACCCCAGCTAACAGCCACAACTTGCTTTTGTTTTTACTTGCTTGCATGGCAACAAAAAGGGTATAAAAGCCTACCTGCTTCTTCGTCCAGGGCCGTTTGCCTTTGTGGGGCAGCAGTCCATCTGTGCAGTTATAACCACCTGATTTGGCCCTTTGCCCTTTGCGGGCAGCAGTACATCTGTACAGATGTAATAAATAACCACCTGATTTAGGCTGTCTGCCTTTTGGCAGCATCCTCCCTGTGCAGGAGCAAATAAAATCACCTCTTATTTGTACCCAAAGAGGGGGTCAGTATTTTTTATGGGTGGCTTCAGTTACAACAAGATAATTTCTTGAATGATATATTTATTCTGGCTTCAGTTATCTCTCATTATTTGCTATTGGTGATATTTCAATTAAGAATTATTTATTTATTTTTGAGACATAGTCTCACTCTGTTGCCCCAGACTAGAGTACCATGTCATCACAGCCCATAGCAACTTTGAACTCCTGGGCTTAAGTGAGCCTCTTGCCTCAGACTCCACAGTAGCTGGAACTACAGGCAACCACCACAGTGCCTAGCTAGTTTTTCTATTTTTATTTTGTTTACTTGTTTATTTATTCATTTATTTATTTTTGAGACAGAATCTCAAGGTGTTGGCCTCAGTAGAGTGCAGTGACATCACAGTTCACAGCAAGCTCCAACTCTTGGGCTTAAGTGATTCTCTTGCCTCAGCCTCCCAAGTAGCTGGGACTACAGCGCCCACCACAATGCCCGGCTATTTTTTGGTTGTAGTTGTCATTGTTGTTTGGCGGGCCCAGGCTGGGTTTGAGCCCACCAGCTCTCTGGTGTATGTCATTGGCGCCCTAACCGTTGAGCTGCAGGCACTGAGCCAGTTTTCTATTTTTAGTGGACATGAGGTCTCATTCTGGGTCTCACTCACTCTCATTCAGCCTGGTCTTGAACTCCTGAGCTCAAGCAATCCATCTTCCTCCCAGAGTGTTAGGATTACAGGCGGGAGCCACCCCACCAGGCCTCGGTTAAGAATTATTTAGTTTTCACCTTATGTTTACAAATATTCATTGGCTTCTACTATTCTATAGCTGTTTTCTGATTTAATTTTTCCTACATCCTTCAGTAAGCTCTTTCAGTGAAGTTCACTGACTGGTATATTTTTTCCATCATTTGTGTCTAAAAATACCTCTGTTTCTCTTCTTATTTCTTTGATTATGCACAGAACCCAGTTTGACAGTTATGCGATCACTAGGTAGATAACATTCCACGACTATCAAGCACCTATTTCGCTCCTGGAAGTCTGTTCTGCTTAATTATCCTTCCTTAGTGACTGAACTGCCTTTTCTCTCTTTTCTTTTTTTCTTAACGATATTCTCTTTGTTTTGGTTTCTACAGCATCAGTGTCTGCACCTTATTTTATGTAACATATCCCCTTCAGACGCGGTGTGCTTTTGTAACGTGAGGATTAATATTTCTGTTATCTATATTGGGAAATTATTACCCCAAATCTGAGTTTGTTACTTCTACAATCTTTCTATTCTCTCTTTCTAGGACACTTATTAAATTTATATTAGACTTAATCATCCTATTCTCTCATTCTCTAACACTTATATCAAATTTGTTGGCAAATTTTGGCTCTGTCTTAAAACTATATCCAGATTCTGGTTATTTACCTTTATTTCTGCTATTAGGGCATGGTCCAAACCAAAATTATGTAACTTTTCAGCTTTTGAAATAATCTCTTCATTGATCTATTTTCCCATTTTTCTCCCTACAGTTTATTCTCAAAGTAGCAGCCACAATAATCCTGATAAAGATATTTTGCAGATCATGTAACATTTACTCAAAACTCTACAATGGCTTCCTATTTCACTCTAAGTAAAAGTGGAAGTCCATTCGCTCCTATGGGGCCACCACTACCCCTAGCTGCCTCTCTGACCCCTGGTTCTGCTCACCCACTCCCCCCTCTTACCTGTTAAGTCTCCATGCTTCAGGGGGCACGTTCTATTCAGATTTATTTACATGTGGGTATTTGTAGTAGAGGGCATCTATGTTAGCTCAATCCACTATCGTGGAATCAAAAGACTGGTAAAAATTCTAAAGTACTTTTAAAAATTCACTGTAACATTACATTGGATACCAATTAAAAATATATGTCTGAAGCTAGACTACTTGGTTTCAAATTCTAGTTCTTCTACTAACTATCAACATGACTAAATGACTTAATCAAATGCAAAATGGGGATAATAGAAGCAACTATATATCAAGGTTTCTCTGAACCCTACAAGATCTTGATAGTCTTAGAGAACTCAGAATAGTGTCAGGCAAGACATTAAGTGCTTAAAAAAATATAGCTGATACCATCCTCTTTGTCATTATTGTGTAAGCTCTGCACATAAAATCCACCCTGTTTGTTTTGTGAATCACTTACAGTTAGACATCATATTCTTTGCATTCTCAAAGCCCACAGTAACGTTTGGCAAATAATTGGTAATCATATACTATTTGAATAAACTTTGGTTTATAAAACATTTTTAATCTATTAATATATTAATTTTTGAGATGCATCCTGATAAAATCCAAGATATTTTATACCTTAGATTACAAATACACACACACACATAGGACATACATACTTGTATGTATATATTTGGGGATTTTCTTAATCAGTTTCTCAAGACATACTACTCAAGTTCCTATGTTTAATCACATTAAAATAATATTACCTCCTTTAATAAATTACTCAGAGAAGTTATATAGCCAAC
Source organism: Arctocebus calabarensis (assembly GCA_963573935.1). Taxonomy (NCBI): domain Eukaryota; kingdom Metazoa; phylum Chordata; class Mammalia; order Primates; family Lorisidae; genus Arctocebus; species Arctocebus calabarensis. Next base: position 29,025 of record CAUYON010081045.1, read on the forward strand.
CTGAAGATGAATCTAATTTAAAAATTCAATAATAGTTTGATTATGGAAACAAAGAACTAGTAGCATTTAAACCAATTACATAAGATGAAACTATATATTTGATATAAATTTTGTTACAAGTAGGATACAAATGAAACACTGAAATATGCATTGCATATAAATAATGCATTAGTAATTGTCACTATATCTAAAATCTCCTATTATTAGTAATAAAAGCTAGGAAATAGGTAGGAGATTGTTGGCAAAAACAAGATATGTTAAGCTCATCAAATAGATTTAAAAAGAAAACGATGTTCTTCAAATTGTTCTGACTATAACTCACAGTAACAAACACATTTTTTATTACTATTCAGAATAAACATCATCAACATCGGGGATATAGATGTGTCTTTGACTGTGGGGTAAAATGAGCATTAAAAGTGGCCCACAGCTAAAAGACTTGAAACACATCACACCACATTGGTTTTATGATCCACTGTTGTGCTATAACCCACTTTAAAAGCCTGTAAATTTGACCTTGTGTTTCTTGATCTTCATAATTGGTATTACTTTCAAGCACATCTTCAAAGTAGAATTCTTGTAAGGTGCAGGATGAACAGTCCAAAACGTAAAGTTAAGTAAAAGAACTAAGTCAACAAACACACAGACACACACAAATAGAAACAAACCAAAATGTAAAAATGAAGCAATTTGTTCAAAATAGATGAAAATAGGTTAAAAACCCTAATAATGAAATAGACGATCTGAAAATAGATTCAAACAACCTGATTATGTGCTATTAATGACAATAACAAGAAAACCAAGAAAAGTCTGTAATTATGAGGTTTGATAAAAACATACTAGATTTTAGTGAATATTGTTTTTGAAGAAAATAGGGGAAAAACTGAGGTTTGATATATTACAATCAATTACAATTACAATTATAACGAATGTAATTATATTACAATTACAATTATACATTATATATTACAATTACAATTATAATGAATGTAATTATATTACAATTTCTATATAGTAGAAATCTAGGAAAAATTTAGTTAGAAAGGCAAAAGATATTTTGTATACATAAAGAGTACAATGTAAACAAGAAAATGATACATTTTTCAGTATATGTTACTAATATTTTAATATTTTGTTATAACATTTATGTATGAGATTTTTTATAAATCAATGTTATATCAGTTTTGGCTTCTTATTACTGTTTGGGGGCTCCTATGGCTGAAAGGAGTAGGGCACTGGCCCCATATACTGGAGGTGGTGGGTTCAAACCTGGCCCCGGCCAAAAAAAGAAATAATAATAAAATAAAAAATAAAATAAAATAAAAGTTAGCAGCTTAAGCAACAAGACGTTGTCATCTCAGTTTCTATGGGTCAGGAAGGCAGGAGCAGCTTGGTTGGGTGGCTTCTACTCGAGACCTCTCACACAGCTGTGTCAAGGTGTTGGGTGAGGCTGCAATTCTCTGAAAACTTGACTCGGGCTGTAGAATTCATGTCTAAGATGGCTCATTCGCATGATTATTCACACGCACGTGCACTTGGCCTTTCCTGAGGGCTAGTTGAGTGTTCTCACAACATGGCAGCTGACTTGCATAAAGAGTGTGATCTAGGAGCATGCACAAAGCACAGAATTGTGTTTTATGACCTACGTAGAATATATAACTCCTGTCACACAGAAATCCTCAAAGCAATGTAAAAGAACACTTAGAGATCTAAAAATAGACCTGCCATTCAATCCTACAATTCCTCTACTAGTTATATATCCAGAAGACCAAAAATCACATTATAACAGAGATGTGTACCAGAATGTTTGTTGCAGCCCAATTCGTAATTGTTAAGTTATGGAAGAAGCTCAAGTGCCCATCAACCCTTGAATGGATTAATAAATTGTGGTACATGTACACCATGAACTATTATGCAGCCTTAAAGAAAGATGGAGACCTTACCTCTTTTATGTTTACGTGGATGGAGCTGGAACATATTCTTCTTAGCAAAGTATCTCAAGAATGGAAGAAAAAGTATCCAATGTACTCAACCCTACTATGAAAATAATTTATAGCTTTCATATGAAGGCTATAACCCAATTATAGCACAAGAATATGGGGAAAGGGGGAAGGGAGGGGAAGGGGAAGGATGGGTGGAGAGAGGGTAAATGGTGGGATCACACTTATGGTGCATCTTAGAAGGGTACAGGTGAAACTTACTAAATGCAGAATACAAATATTTTCAGATAATAAACAAGAAAATCCCATGAAGGTTATGGCGAACAGTTGGATGAAAATATTTCAGATTGTGTATGAAGCCAGCACATTGTACCCCATGCTTGTACTAATGTACACAGCTATGATTTAATAAAAAATAGAAAAAATAAAAAAAAATTGTGGTATATGTACACCATGGAATATTATGCAGCCTTAAAGAAAGATGGAGACTTTACCTCTTTCATGATTACATGGATGGAGCTGGAACATATTCTTCTTAGCAAGGTAACTCAAGAATAGAAGAAAAAATGTCCAATGTACTCAGCCCTACTATGAAACCAATTTATAGCTTTCATATAAAGGCTATAAACAAATTATAGCCCAAGAATATGGGGAAAAGGGGAGAGGGAAGGGAGGGAAGTGGGGAGGATGGGTGGAGTGAGGGTAATCGGTGGGACCACACCTATGGTGCATCTTACAAGGGTACTTGTGAAATTTACTAAATGTAGAATATAAATGTCTGAACACAATAACTAAGAAAATGCTGTGAAGGCTATGTTAACCAGTTTGATGAAAATATTTTAAGTGTATATAATACCAGCACATTGTACCCCATGATTGCATTAATGTACACAGCTATGATTTAATAAAAAAAAAAATTGAGGCTGCAAACAGAGACAGAACATGAAATTTACCATCTTAACCACTTTTAAGTGTATACTTCAGTGACATTAGGTACATTCACGGTGTGCAGCCTTCACCATCATTTGCTCTTTTTCAATGGCAGACATTGCAGAGTTGGTGACAGGTGCCTCTCTACTTTCTCACATCCATTACTCCTCTGCCGTCTGATTGGTGTTTTGTCCCTGCCTCTTCCTTTCAGTATCACTATCATGCCACACTCAATTGCAGCACCTACTTTAGTTACCTCTCGGCACACATCACAAGCTAAAATTAAAACACATATATTTGTTTTCTTGTTATTTTTCCTTGTTAAATATATAAGCTCATGGGGCCAGGCCTCTAGTCTACCTTGTTTATCCTGAGGCCTGGTTTGTGTCATGGTGCTCATTTCACACTAGTGGAATAAGACAATGAATTATACCTACTTTTTAAAAAATACCTTAAGATCAATGTGGGGTTCCTCTTCTATTTCTTTTATTCTTTTTCTTTATCTTTAGTCATGCTTTTGTCCTTTCTTTTCTGATTCCTGTGACTTATTGGAGATCCATACTTACATGGATTATCACAAAAGATTGATCATGCACATCACAGAAAGGCCTCAGGGCTGCAGAAATGACTCCTAAATCCTCTCTACTGTGTCCTGAGGCGGGAGGCCCAGGGGAATTGCCTGATCGGATACACTGAGGCTGGGCCACTCTTGTTGGGTCAAATCATACTCAATGTTCCTTCCTTTCTCCTTTCAGTTTTTCCCCAAGGAAATGTATCTGTGTAAAATACAGCTAATAGTTATCATTTAGGAACATTCTGCATAGGGAAAAAAAAAATCACACATGGGAAGTCCTTTGTGATGTGAAGAAAAGACACTTTAAAACCAAAAATGTCTCAAGTTCCCAGGGTTAACGTGAGAATGGCATAGCAAAGAGAATCACCATGGCAGGTACAATGCTTCTCTGTAGCTGTGAGTCCCTGCATCCCAGACCTACCCTGAAGGAGAGGGGTGTGGGAGTTAGAGGGGCTGGATGGCTATTGTAAAGGAAGTGATTAGTCCTTATACTAACAGTAACAATGCCAGTCTTGTGATACAGATTCTCAGGGAGGCTATGCTTTATTGAATGCAATTTGAACCTGGTCTTTTGACAGTTCTCAAGTCTAGCAGTTCTCCAGTCTGGTTGTTGCCTTTCAGACTCAGGCATTTTGTACACAGGCCGGTACAACTGGGCTATATTTCTTGATGCTATCTCCTTGAGTCAAGTGCAGGCAGCTCTACCTTTAACAAGTTTCGCCAGTACCCTGCTAAGATGCCCCGTAGGTGTGTTCCCACTAATTGCCCTCCCAAATCCCTACTATCCAGGAGATGGAGCTGTAGGTTATTGTATAATTTTCTTCTCTTCTTTCTTATAGTATTCATTCTTTCCTTCTCTCCTTTCTGGTTCCTTTCTTCCATTTTGTTAACTATTTCTTCTATTGCAATTTTTACTTTGCAACCACATTTTTAATTCATGAACAGTACTATGTTTTCTGAAATTTTAAAGGAGCACCATATGTTTTTCCTGGATATACAGCATGCATTGTCTCAGGAGAAATGCCCAACTTCCCTACAAAGAAAATGAGTTAAATAAAATGACTGTTCTGAGCCACTACATTTTAGGTGCTTTGCTAGATGACAGTATCTACCTGTTAGACACCTGTTACCATTCTGGGTGTGGGGGATGTAAATAGTCACAATACAAATTTGTAATCAATCCCCATTTTCCACACAATAACTTCTTTGTGAACTATAGTCTCTTACAGATGTCTCCCAGGCCAGGGGATGTTTGATTTACTTATTCTAGAGAATACATTTCCAATGTCCAGCTGAAACACTGATGGGCAACCTCTAGGCTGTGCAGACGGACAAGGGGGTCTGATTATCTTTTCCTTCTTTCTTCAACTGTTAACCAGTTCTCCTTTGGTAATACACATATTTCCTTTACCCTCATCTCCAGAATTTATTTTTGCTACCAATTTCAGATTTGAGAATGGGGGTATATTCTTTAATTTATGTGAGATTGATTCATAGCTCTTTCCAGGATCAAGTTAAAATTCAGCCGTTTTATCATACTAAGTGGTTTTTCACTACCTCATTTTTGTGCCCTAACATTTTAACACTGTTGTCTCTAATCCATTCTCTTTATTCTGTTGAGTTTCTGTCCTCTAGTGCCTTAATTTATCCTATGGAAGTTTTGGAAGAGAGTAGGACCTATGCATGTTCTCTTCTTTCAATATTTAACTAGATTTTGCCTCTACTTTCAATAGTGTTCAAATAGAGGAAAGTTACATAGGTGAAAACATTTGGAATCTGCACCAAAGGACAGCATAGGCCATGGCAGGGCATAACAGCCATGCATCTCTATTTCTTGTGTAGGTATTTGTATAGGCAGCCTTAAGTGAACTATGGAAGCCATACACAAATATATCCTGACAAAACAATAATGCAAACCACATTTTCATTAAAATCAAATGACAACAGTAAGTATGCATTCCTTCGCTATGCTGATTTTATCCTAAATTGTGAATGATAGCTAAAATTGAAGTCCAATTAAATGCTGTCATGCTTTCAGAAGCAATGATACTATAATGAAACAAACACTCATGTACTGTTGCTGTTCTAACTGCCCCTCTGTGACATTGGGCAAAATAATTAATTTTTTGAAGCTCACTCAATGTAAGAAAGAAATTATTATTTCATTAAATTCAAAGTCAGTCACATCTTTATAAATACATACTTTTTCAAGAGAACATTTGAATCTATTAAATGTTTGCAAGTGTCAGTATAAATTTGTTTATAAAGAAATTACCTTTCAGTATTTCAGAATCATTACAACCTTTATATCTTTTTTTTTTTTTTTTTTTTTTAATAATTTTATTGAATCATAATTATGTACATTGGTGCAATCACAGGGCACGATTCATATACATTCAAAAATATTTTGATCATACTGTTACAGATATCCTTCATGGCATTTCCTTG
>CAUYON010081046.1:0-19507 GCA_963573935.1 Arctocebus calabarensis
TTGGTGGGAATGCAAACTAGTACATTCCTTTTGGAAAGATATTTGGAGAATACTTAGAAATCTAAAAATAGATCTGCCATTCGATCCTATAATTCCTTTATTGGGTATATATCCTGAAGACCAAAAATCACATCATAATAAAAATATTTGTACCAGAATGTTTATTGCATCCCAATTCTTAATTGCTAAGTCGTGGAAGAAGCCCAAATGCCCATCAACCCATGAATGGATTAATAAATTGTGGTACATGTATACCATGGAATACTATGCAGCCATAAAGAAAGATGGAGACTTTACCTCTTTTGTGTTTACATGGATAGAGCTGGAACACATTCTTCTTAGCAAAGTATCTCAAGAATGGAAGAAAAAGTATCCAATGTACTCAGCCCTAGTATGAAGCTAATTTATAGCTTTCATATGAAGGCTAAAACCCAAGTATAGCACAAGAATACAGGGAAAGGGGAAAGGGAGGGGAGGGGAGAAGGGAGGGTGGAGGGAGGGCAATTAGTGGGAACACACCTACAGTGCATCTTAGCAGAGTACTGGTGAAACTTGTTAAATGTAGAGTATCAGTGTCTTTATATAGTGATCAAGACAATGCCATGAAGGCTATTTGTAACAGTACGATCAAAATATTTCTGAATGTATATGAAGCACATCTTCCCCTATGATTGCACCAAAGTACACAATTATAATTCAATAAAATTATAAAAAAAAGTTTGGGACCAGATGATTTTATGTCAGAATTCTACTAAACCTTCAAAGGGGAGCTAGCACCTATATTACATAACCTTTTCCAAAACATAGAAAAGGAAGGAATCCTCCCCAGCATATTCTATGAAGCAAATATCACATTGATCTCCAAACCAGGAAAGGACCCAGCAAAGAAAGAAAACTATTGACCAATATCACTAATGAAAATCGATGCAAAAATATTCAATAAGATCCTAGCAAATGGAACTCAACGACATATCAAAAACTTATACACCACAATCAAGTTGGTTTTATCCCATGGTTATGGTAATTGGTTTGATTTAAGCATTCCACATTGTATATCAAATCATCACATTGTACCCCATAAATATGTATGGTTTTTATTTAATAAAAATTAAATTAAAGAATAGTTTGTAGCTCTAAGTACCTCACTCTACCACTGATAAATTAACTGTAATAATATATGCAGAATATACTGACTTTTCTAATTTTATGCTTACAATGGCATCTTTTTTTCAAATGAAGTTCAAAGTCTCTTTGAGATGGAGGTTACTAATTGTCTTATTGAAAGCCTAATGAAAAGAGAAATATTTGGGGTAAGGGCCAGAGTTATTTCTAAGGTATCAAAATAAGAACTATTATGAAAACACTTGCATACATCTACTAAACAACAGCAAAAGTTATGTGTTAGGTTATTAAGTAAAAAATGTCCAATTTCCCTAAGTACTAAATTTGACAGTTGATCTCTCTGACATTTTCCTTTGACATTCCTTGTTTTTTTTCTTTTTAAATTTTGAAGGTACATCCTCATTCTTTCAAGCGCACATTTTATCTTGTAATTATCCTTCAAATTTTTTAGAGAAAATTTTGTGAGCCATAGATAAGTAAAAAAAAGTTACTTTTTTATTAAATCGTAAACACATAGATTGTATATACATTGATGCATTTATGGGGTACAATGTGCTGATTTCATATAGAATTAGGAATGCTTACATCACAATGATTAATATATAACTCATCTAAAACGTTAGTTTTTGAATATGAGTTCCATCATGGAACCAATAAAGTGGAGATACCTCAAAATATCAATGAAGTGTTTTGGAAGGATGCGGATAGTAAATGCATCCGCATTTGAGAAGTTTTGTTCATTTTGAGAAGTTCAGTTCTAGTGATTTTAATATTTTAGTCACATGGACAACCTGAGACTAAGGTAGAAAATGATGAGCTGAAAGCTACAGTGGAAACGAATCCATCACAACCTACTCGTGAATTAGCAGCAAGGTTTGACAATACTATTCCAACAATATCAGACCATTTGAAACAAATTGGCAAGGTAAAGAATCTGGATATATGGGCCTTGTGTGAATTAAATCTGTGTCAGAAAAGAAATCAACTTGAAGCTTGCCCTTCTTTGCTGTCATGACATAAATGAGAACCATTTCTACACTGTATTGTTTCATGTGATGAAAAATGGTTTCTTTTTGAAAATCACAAGTGTTTGGTACAATAGATGGATAAAAATAAAGTGCCAAAACACAGTCCAAAACCAAATATTCATAAAAAAAAGCTAATGGTGTCTGGTAGTCCAGCACTGGTATTATCCACCACAGCTTCATGAAACCTGGTCAATTATAGTGGATATCTATTGCAACCAAATGAATCATACGATGAAGATGATGAGATTGAGCAGCCAAGATTGGTCAATAGAGACAGGACAATTCTCTTGTAAGACAAGGTTTCATCACATATCATACAAGCAGTGCTGCTCAAACTACAGAAGCTAGACTTGCAAACTCTCTCTAATCCACCATATTCACCAGCCCTTGCATTAACTTCTTCCAGGTTTTCTTTTCTTTTTTTTTTTTCTGACACAGTCTCACTTTGTCACCCCTTGGTAGAGTGCTATGGCATCACAGCTCACAGCAACCTCAAACTCATGAGCTTAAGTAATTCTCCTACCTCAGCCTCCCAAGTAGCTGGAACTACATGCTCCTGCCACAATGCCCAGCTATTTTTTGATTGTAGTTGTCATTGTTGTTTGGCAGGCCGAGGCTGGGTTTGAACCCTTCAGCTCTGGTGTATGTGGCTGGTGCCCTAGCCACTGAGCTATAGGAGCTAAGCCTTCTTCCAGGTTTTGAACCACATTTTGCAAAGAAAAATACTCAATTCTCAACAAACTGTAGATAATGGCTTTCATGATTTCATTGTCACTTGTTCTCCAGTCTTCTTTCCTAATGACATAAACAGGGCTACCACTGAGATAGCAAAACTGTGTCAATATTTAGGTGAATACTTTGATTAACTGTACTGCTTCTTGTTTGAGACATAATAAACTAAACTTTTGATTCAAAATTGGACATTTCATATTAAATGACCTAAATATGACCTTACTGTCCACCTAGATCCAAGACTTTACATTTCAATCTTTATGACAAACTTATGAAAGCTATGATGTTGTTATATAGGTTTTTGAGGTGCAGGGACTTTGGGACACAGAAAGATTCATTTCTCCCCAGTCACACTGCTAGTGATAGATCTAAGTTCACTCTCAACTTTGATTCCAAAAAAGGGGGAAGAGTGAAAGATTAGATATTGGCTACTGTGGCATTTTTGTGACATTGTTTCCTCCATAACAATGGATGGAGTATTTTTTTCTTTTCAGATACTTAAGGAGAGCAGATCATTAGCTACTTTATATGTGATTGTACCTGCCTGATTTATTTGTGGGCTCTTAGATAGCAAAGCAATTGCTTTATATTTAAATTCTTTGTTTTTGACTCAGTGCCCATAGCTCAGTGGTTATGGCGCCAGCCACATGCACCAAGGCTGGCGAGTTATAACCCAGCTGGGCCAGTTAAACAACAATGACAACTGCAACAAAAAATAGTCAGGCACTGTGGCAGGTGCCTGTAGTCCCAGCTACTTGGGAGGCTGAGGCAAAAGAATCGCTTAAACACAAGAGTTTGAGGTTCCTGTGAGTTGTGACGCCATGGCACTCTACTGAGGGCAACATACCGAGACTGTCTCAAAAAACAAACAAACAGAAAAACAAACAAAAAAACAGACATAGTAAATAAATAAATTCTTTGTTTTCCTAATATCTAGCACAACACCTCATACAGAACCAATGAACTATTGAACAATGTCTAATGTCAATTTATCTTCATATTTTTGATATAGTTAATGTGGTTTATTGTTGTTAGAAATAGTGAGTGTCTTGAATTATAGATACAGGCTTTCAATGGGATAAACATAAAGAGGTTTGCCAACTTTGGTGGTGAAGGTCTTTGAAGAGTATTAGTTATATGACCTTGAGGAAGTTTACTGTTTACTTTCTATGTCCCAATTTTCTTGTACGTAAAATAGAAAAGTTGTCTCCTTTTCAAGGTTGTTGTGAGAAATTATAATTCATATAAAGTGACTAGCACATAGTGGACAACGAATAAATTATAGTTATGTATGTCAATTAAGAGGAAATAGATTAAGAGATTCCATTATGATGTGGAGAATATGTTTTAGGGGATTCACTCCATTAACACAGTAGTTCCTGAACTGTGAAACTTCTGAAATTTTATGTAAAATTCTGACTATGTGCACTTTATTTTAATCATCTTCTCAACGTGATATGCTACAAATAGCTTTAAAAGTTTAATAACTGAAGCTCCAATTACTTTTAAATAGAAAATTGCATTAAAATAGTGCCATAATCACCACTGTCCCAAATTAAGTCCACCAAAAGCTCAAATCCAAGACAGATCAAATGCCTTAACAAAAAAGGACCTTCTATCATCTCCCTAAGCTCTAGTACTATCTCCACTTTGGCTAGTGAGACAGAGATGTGAAACCACAGGGAAAGGAATGGGACCATTAACCCACCCCAACCCCACCACTGGTATAAAGAAGACTTTCCATGACCATGTTCACCAGATTATATCTCTAAATCCTCTATAGGCCCTTTGAAACCTTTATATCATATATAGAACATCTAGAAATTGGGATAAATACAGCCTCAGAACATTAGCGGTTGTCAGATCATGTGGGTTTCAACTACTCTGCCCCTCATTTTCTATCCTCCTCTACCCATTAGCAATGAAACTCATAACCTATTTTTACTCTGAAATAATGGGTTAGAAGTTTGTTTTTTGTCTCTCATGGTCCGCAGCAAAGAGAAAAAGATAATACAGTGCATTTTAAATAAAGGAGAGATTGTCTTTTGGTGTTAAATGGTCTTCTGTGAACTAATAATGAATAAATTTGTTTTAAATGGCATTACTTAGCAAAATAAAAATTGGAGATTCTGTAGAGACTCCTTTTTCCATTTCTTTTTCCTTGTTAAAAAATTTCCAGGTGTGAAATCCAAGTCTGGAAATCAATGAATTAGGACAATGTTGCAATAGTCCAGGTTAAATACCAAGAAAGCTTGAATGAAAGCAATGGCAATGGAGATTAGAAAGGCAGAATTGAGAGTGACCAGTTGGGAAGAGACAGGAGTTTCTGGCTTGGAGAGATGGCAGCATCATTCACTGAGCTAATATATATTCAGAGGGTAAAGGGATTATGAAATAATTTTGAATAAACAAGTCTGAGGATGTTCTAGAATGTCCAAGTGGAAACATCCAGCCTATAACTGAAAATATAGGCAAGGAAGTTAGGGGAAATTTGTGGCAGTTGGGGTGGTAGTTGAAGTGGTAGAAGTGAATGAGGTCACTCAATGAGAAAAGGGCCACTCTCTCATGCACATTATTCAACTTCTTTGAGCAACAGTATTCAAAACCAAGAAAATGGTTATTGGCTTTTGTGTGCCACAACAACTTTGCTGTGGCTAGCAAAGGCTCTAGGAACTGGTGGGTGCCTTAAATGATCTGGGTACTTGAAAGTAAAGCTTGATTTTTCTAGGCACAGCAAATACTTTAAGAAACTGGGGATAGCACAAACAAAGTTTAGGAAAGTCCTGATTAAAGAAAATAGGGTCCATGGGTAAGTGGTAAGTAAAAAGATGTAGGAATTGTAGGGGATTATGGAAAATCTGACATTTGTTGGGTACCAGGCAAATCAGAATTTATTACTTTTAATAAACAGCTTGAACACTTTGAGAAGACTGCAACTCTACAGAATCCATCTGGATCACCAAACGAAGACACCATTTGTTTTAAGGTCTTGGAAGACTGGACACAGTAGATAATGATTTCCCAATTTGAGGAGCAAAGCCCTACACAAAGTTCTAGCTCAGTGCTTCTCAAACTTTAATATGCACACAAAACACCTGGGGATCTTGTTAAAATTCAGATTCTGATTCAGTGGAATTGGTGTAGGTTCTGAAATTCAGCAATCCTAACAAGTTCCTAGATCATAGTAATGCTGCTGATCCTATTCAGAGTGTTTCTCAAAGTGTGGTTAAAAACTCCTATAGCAATTTGACATTCATGTATGAACTTGTCTCAAACAGCTTACCTCCTTTTTGCAATTCTTTTATTTTTCCTATGTTATGTTTGTATTGAAATGTAATCTTACATGTTGAATATAATACATTTGGGCTTTTATTTTGCATGCCTTTCTCTATTTCACTTTTTAAAAATTCATTTTTATTATGTTTTAGTAGTAGTGGTTTGTGATGGATTACAAAAAATATGGGTCCCCTATCCCAGATAGTTTGAGAAACACTGCTCTAGAAGATAAAGAACTTTTTATTTGGGAACTATTTAATTAGAAATGGTTTTGACTCTGTTACACATGATTCTAAAACAGCATTTTAAACTTTTCTTTTTTATTTATTCCATAAATGATAACAAAACTCAGCTAGGTAACATTATGACAGTTTCACCATACATTCAGTCACAAATATTTAAAACCTTTGCAACAAGAACAACAAAATCAGAAGTATTACAAGAATAATTTACAAGAAAATCTATAAAACAGCAAGAAGCTCACAAATTTTCATTTTCTTTTGCACAAGATCACTACACTCTTTCACAACATGTTTTGTGTTACAAAATCTCCAACAAAAATGTATTTTTTTCTTTGTAGTGTGGTTTCTAAAACCAGAAACTTTGAAGTAAATATCCTTTTATTAGCACCTAGTGGTGCAGAAAAAGGAAAACTCTCACATACAGACACTTCACAGCACTTTTCTAAGAAAAATATACACTTACAAAATATGTTACAAATTGGCACACTTAAAAATATACAAGATTTTGTATGTGTCTTAAGAGTGATCCTTAAGCATTATACTTCAATTGACTCTACAGATTATTTATAAAGCTTAACTCTAAAAGAAAAAGGCAAATAATTTCCTAATATTTTAAAGTTGCAGTGTCATGTGTAAAACAGAAACTTAGGTTACATTCACAAAAAGGGCCTCTAATGTTTTTATTTTAAACCTTAAATGCTTAGGGGACTGGGGGAGAAGAAAAATGGGGATAATTGTTTTCTTTAGCACCATAAATCAGTAACTTACTAAAGAGGTGCATCCAGTTCTATGGAAACTAAGGACTAGTACATTCAAAACTCTGTAGGCAGCAAACTCCAGTCAGTGCTACAGGTATTCCAGTAGAGCATCCTAAAATTTCTACACTCCTCTCTGGGAGTAAAAAATAAAAAACCTTTTCTCGTTTTCATTCTAAGCCTTTTCTTTTGTGCTGTAAACAACCAGACATCTCTCAAAGAGGCAGAATAATCCAAATATCTTTCTTCTTTTTGAATAGGATGTCATTCTGAGACTTAGAAATCTCTGATCCTATTAGATGGATACACATCCTTTCCATCTCATGTGGATGAATGTTTCTTTAGTATCTTTACCATCTATTTACCCAGATACTGATTTTAAAAGCCTCATTCACACTTTAAACTTTGTACTAAGCCTCCCTTTTACATTGTCCTTCTCCTGTTTTACCTCTTGTAATTCTGAAACCTAAAGTGTCATGTAGCTGCAATAGGGGTTCTGATGTATGACTGTAGCTACTATTTAACTGAGTAAAAATGTGCCTTAAAGGGTAGCCTGAGTATTGTCATCAAAATAAGCCCATGATGGTTGAAGACCTTCAAGGTGATGACAATTCCCAAGTTAAATAGCCCAAATAACACTTTTTCTCCCTTTTATTGGCCTTTGAGGAACCTTTGCAAAATCCTTGGCCTACATTGTGTTGACAAGAATCCTATTTGTTATTAAAATATTTGATTTTGGTACCAGGCTTTCTACATATAACTATAGGAATTCACTTAGTGAATTTTATGATTGGAAAAAAAACGACCTTACATTAGTTTATTTTATAAAAAAGGACATATTTCTGCAGTAATGGGCAACCATCAAAAATCTCTAAAGGAAAATGAAAACTCCTTACATTAGATAATTTCTTAATAATACAGGTGAAAACAAACATTTCTAGTTTTAGCAATATTTAGGACTAGCTGGTGCTACATTCTCTTCTTCAGTACAGAAACTTAGCTCTCTTCAATTCTTGGAACTGTTCTGAGAGCTTATGTAAACTGAAAATGTGGTGGATCTCCATAAGATTTGGTTCAACTTGATAACAGCAAGCTTGGCTAAAAGGTCCTTAGATATGGTTTTTCTCTTTTAGGCAGTAAATTCTAATTCAAACCCATTAAAATGGAAATTCACTAGAACTTCAGGACTTCACATAACAAGACTTAAGATGCTAGCTAGAGTTGCTTACAGTTTTTGAAGCATTCTTTATATATCTCTCTTGCACACACACACATGCACACGCTTACCTCTCTCCCTTACCCACCTCACAAACAGATGCTTCCCAGCAAGGAAAAATGTCAGAGAAGGTAAAAATTGTAACAAAAGCCCACCTAGCACCAAGGACCTCAGGGGGGTGGCTGAAGAAGTAGTGCAGGAGGTTTGACGACATTTAGGAACTTATTACATAGAGTAATAAGAAGTATTAAGAGTAATAAGAAGTCTGAGGGGAAAGCTGCAAGGAAGCAACATATGTTAGGAAGCTGGTACATGAGACACTGGGAAGGCAGAGAGTATGGTCACTGGTTCAAGCCAGTTTTCACAGCCCAAAATGATACCTAAAGTCTTTAAGACTTTGGTCAGGGCCACTATTTCACCACTATGCTCCCAGCTCCTAATCAGGGTCAGAAATTAGACCTAGTATCACAGATTTAAATAAAAATTTTAAACTTTCCTCAGTCATGCAATCAGTTTTTCCACACATGCATTCATGTGAATATATGTTTAAACTTAGATCTGAAAATGCAAAGACAATTAAAGGTAACTAAGAATGGTAAAATTCCCTTCTGAACTTCCAGAGGAAAGCAACCTAGCTAAGGTTCTTAAATCCTGATAATATGGGGACATAGGATATAAACTATAAAAGAAAAAATAATTCTAAGGTCAAGGTCTGTGATTAAGTATGAAGAATAAGGGAAAATATAATTTCCAGAAAAGTAAAGATTAAATAGGACTCTGTTGAAGAAGCATTAATAGGAAGCCGGTCCTCAGAGAGGAAAGATTAGAAGAGAGTGGTAATAACTAATTTCAGATCAAGTAAAATATAGTATTTCTAACTTGAGATATCAGTGATAGATAAAAACACTATTTTCATACATTGCTCCTCACTCCACTAAGGCAGCTACTTGAATAAGGGATCTCCAGAAAGTCCAGGCTACTATGTTCTGATTGGAAGAAAAGGAATTGTGAGAGCAGGGACAGCAGGATCAACAAAATGGCAAATGTTGAACAACCCAGAAATAATGTACTGAGAGGGATATTGAGAGCAATTAAGAGAATAAGCATCTCATGCTTTGGCCTGCTCATTTCTCAAACTCAGTTTTTTGTCAGTTTCAGTTCAAAATGACAGGTTATGAGTCATTAATTTATATGTTAAAAACATATAATGTAGTGTAGGCCAATAAAAAGGTCCTTTAAAATAGCCACTCTCTTTGGAGAAAGGGCTGAACCAGGTCCTATAATTGGCTCTTAATCGGTTAAATAGTAGCAACCAAAAGGAAATGGTATCCAACAGCCTCAGCTTCTCCTTCTCTGTCAGCCCATTCTCCAAAGCTAAATTGATACTGACAAAATAGAAATGGGGACAACTGGTCCTACAATTATTTCTATAAAAACACATTGTACTCATGGAACATTTTCTTATTTCTTTTTTAATTGTCACCTTCTGATTACATATAAAGCACTCCATTCCTATAAGCCAGTAAGTGACTTTGAGGTTTGGAGTCTCAAAACAGATCTCTGTTGAGATCACAATACAGGAAGAGTTGGTGATTCCAAGCCAAAATTCAGCTGCAGGACAGGACAAATAAAAACAAAACCAAACAAAGACCAGTTCCTAGGAAGCAGCCATAGCCTTTAGTACAGACAGCTAGCTACCTGAGTAGAGAAATAGAAGAAAGTGTTCCAGTTTGATTATTTTCCCTTTTGGATGGCAACTGTAGGGCAGGAGACATGTTTCAATCGGTGCCTTTCACTAACTAATTTTTCAGAGCTCACTGCATACAGAGCATCAAAACCTATGAATGACCCTGAACCAACCTCACAAAATGTTCCATACACTCATCTCCACATACAGAAGAGTCTGATTCTGGCAACACACACAATAAAGAAGATGGGTTTTTTCATTTTACTACCTAGCTATAAGTAGTAAAACAGGCTGGTGAAAGGAATCATGGACTGGGAAGTGTGTATATTTATATACGTGATAGGCTTCCTTCCATTTTTCCTTACTTTCAAATGTTGCTTCTCTGTTTGTGAATATATTTAGGTGGCAACGACTAGGTAGGTTCATATTTTGCTTAAATTTTTCCTTTTGAAACATCTTCCCTTTTTTCTTAAGTCCCCCTTTTCCCCATCCACTTATTTTCTACCCTCCCACCCCAGCCTATATATATTCACAGTTAACAGGTTAGTAACAATATTAGGAAGAATAGTAACAACAACAACAACCCACAACATTAATAATATTAACCCCCTATATCTTTATAGCACTTTATGATCTACAAAGCGCTTTCACATCTATTATCTCATCTGTGCCATAATGCATCAGTCATCAGACGCACAGGTCTTGTCAACTGTGCAAGGAAAAGAGATCAAATGTCAAAAGTCAAGTGGGGAACAAAGGGGAAGAAAAGGCTAGTAGTGAGGGATGCTGGAGCTCTGAAACTTTCTAAATGTGAGGAGGACTTAATAAAACATGTGATTTAAAAAGTTTATATTGAAATTCAGACTTAAGTTTAATGTATGGCATCAAATACTAGTCATTCTCAGACTAAGTATACATAGCTCAAATTAATTATTACCAATAATTGTTCAGTTTATCTGATAACATATTTACTTAATTCATGGAAAGAAAAATTTGACTGAACTGAGATGCCTTAATATTTTCTTTAAGTGACAGTGTCATTGTAAGATCAAACATTTAAAGGACATTAAAACCATGATATGAGTGCACTTTTGACAAAACTAGAATAAAACACTTAGGAAACTGCTTAAATAAAACAATCTATGTACTTCATTTATCATTAGTTTTGACATCATAGCTATTTTATAATTTATCCCAGACTATTATAAAATATATAAAACTGAGATATAAAGTATCAGCAATATAACTTTGCACTTTAAATAATTTCCAGCTACAGATTTTGCTTTTAGAAAACAAACTTTTGAAGCAGCTGTTTTGTTTCCTTGTCAAAGGTTCTATGAATGCATATACTTAGGTCCCTGATGGACTTAGCTATTGTGACTTTCAGATTCTTCTGACATTTTAATCCTTAGACAATGGAACAAACAAATCTTAATTGTGCCTTGTTTAACTGTTCATGTTTCCACACAGGACAGCAGAGCTTAAAACTTTAAAAGATTGTATGTATGTATCTGTGTGTGTATATGTATGTATACATTTAAAATTTATTAATGAGCTTTAAATTGTGCAGTGAATCTGTGAGATGAGGTAAGGAAATTTGGCACATTTCAAACAATATCCTTTATGTTTTGGTAAATTGTGTAACACGACATATTTTTCCACTGTGATCTACAGGTTCTATCCACATAAGTGGGGGTGGTTAATAGCAAGAATCACTGGAATGTTTCTAGTAAATTAACAGGGATAAGCTCCCCCAAATGCTTACAACCAAATGTTGATATAGAAGTAAAAATATATACAGTACAGTCACTTGTTTGTAGTTTGGCACAATGTTTTCCATTTTTTTCCTTGTGGGTAAATAGTGCATAAACTACTTGTGCAACTGTATGACTTTTTAAGTCTTTTACATAGAACATCTGATAAAAGTTTGCTTCCAAAGACTTCCCACATTTTAAAATTGGTTTCTTTAAGCACTTACATGTCACCATACATACCACAAGGCATATTTTGAAATAAATAAAACACAAACATCAAATGTCTTTCTGGAAAATGTGAGTCTCTTCTTCAAACACAGGTAAAACCCAAAATGTTGTTTCTGCTTTTAGGAGATTGTAGTCATAATCCCTGCAGAAAAATCAAACAATTTATGCCATCTTAGTTAGTTTCAGTGTAAGTCCCACAAAGGGATCCTACAATCTCAATTTGTTAACATCGTACTAGATGCCATACGATGAAGAAAAAGATACAAATAACAGGGAGCACTAGAAAGCACTCTTAATTGCCACATGTTGATATTTTTTTTTCTTCCAACTAATGCATTTTTGTTTAAATGATCTTGGCTTTTTGTCTACATGACTTTTTAATTTCATTGTTCAAATCTGTCTTACTGCAAAGCCCTTCCCTTCCCCAAATCATTCAAGAGTATATTTTATAGTTTTATTTTGTTAACAAGTAAAAAATAATGTTGAATAGCTGAAGAAAAAGTAGCCTTGTTAGAGCTTATCCCTAGCCAAGCCATAACAAAATTGCCCAATCTTTTGGGTGGCTTAAAGGTATAGGGATTTTCGTGTACTTTTTCTCTTTTCTTTTTAATTTGAAGGGAATGGGACAGTTTCTTTCACGCAAACTTTTGCTTTCAAGAGGGAAAAAATGAGGGACTGTGGGCTTGACAGTAGTAGGAAAGTTAAGGGTGCATCATCTCAACCATTTTGGTGCAGTATTACCTCAGTTTTTCAAAAGAAGCTGTCCCAACCTCATCTTTGTGGACCTGTTCTCGCTCCATGTACTTTCCCTTACACTTCTCATCTCTCAGGGCTTTGGAGCTGGATTTATGACGATATAACTTTTTGTGTGTTGGTCCGTTATTGCCTAAAGTGCTCATGCTACTATACTTTTTATCAAAGAAGGCAGAACAGGAGTCCTCGTTATAACCAGGCATGTTTGTACGAGCAGGATCACCTACTGCTGCTTTCCCATTGCTTTTGCTCACACCCTTGATTGACCTGTGATTCTTAGTGGTTCCTGGGGATCCACTGTTGACCTTTTTCTTAGACTCCTGTGATGTCCCAGCCAATATTTTGAGGGTTTTTAATTTTAGACTATTAGACTCAGGGGAGTAGAATATGTTGGGGTCCCCATGGTGCTCCATGGGCTCCCAAAGGGGCTCTATGGAGGCCATCATGAATCTCTGTACATCTGCCATACCAGATGCAATGTTGGACAAGATATAGGAAGGCTCCTGAAATTCCCGTTGGTCATCTTCCAGGAGGCTATTGGAGTTGGTGCCCATGCTCATGTCACTCCAGCCTGAGTTGCTTTCCTTCCCCAAAGCCCAATCTCCAGAAATTCCCTTCTGATTTGGCATCTTCATAGGGGCCATAGGACCACCATGTTGGATACATTCAGCCAATGTCTTCCCAGTGGAGGATATGCTGTTAGTTTGGTCTCCTCCACCACCAATGCCAATTTGCATTTTATCTTCATTAATGGCAGCCACGTATTTCCCTTTTTTTGTTGACTTAGAGACCTGGCGTGGGGGTTTACTAGGTGTTTTTTCAATCCCTTTGCTGTTGGCTTTGGGGGATTTTTTCCTAGTGTTTTTCTGAGAAGAATTTTGGTTCACAGCACCACTCTTGCTGGGTGAACTTTTCTTTCTTGTTTTTAACACTTTGTTATTGATACTGATTTGACTAGATGGATCATTAAATGTTGTCAGGCAAGGGTTTTTTTGGAGCAGGCTTAAAGAATCTTCATCATTGAACATATGGAATTGAAATTGATGGTTATTTAATGTAAATCCATCATCCGCTTGGACCTGCTGTGAAAGGGTACTGCAGTCCCATTTGATTTTTTCCACACTAATCAATGGTTCTGGGACACCCTCTTGGAACCCCTTTAGTGTTCCTAGTGTCTTGACACTCTCACATCTGGTAATTTGAGGGGAAAGACTAGGGGTATTAGGAGGGGACATCTCTGAAAGGGAAGAGTGGCGGAATTTGTCAGGAGTGAAATTAGAGATATCTAGGAGGTCAGTGGACTCCTTTAGTGGTGCTATCTCATCAATGCTCTGCTGGATCACCAACTTAGGACTGCAGTGGGCCAGGAAGTCATCAGTGATGTCATCATCACCATCTTTTTCACAGGACTTCAAGCTTAAGGAGCAATAATTGTTTGCACTGACAGAGAGCGGAGACATTGAATCAAAGCTGAAGAGCCGACCATCATCCATATTGACTGGGCCTTGCTGGAAAGGAAAGCAGATCTCTCCATTATTAAAGTTACATAATTGGTAAGAGTTATCAGACGAGAGTTGGGTATCTTGCACGGAAGCATATAGGACCTTGTTGCAACTACTGCCACCACTATTGAGGCTTATTGGACTATATGTTGAAACTGTTAGGTTATTTTCCATTGAGCCTACTTGGGAGGCTCCAAATCCACTGGACTTTGTTGGAGCTATCTCCCTTGAGACTTCAGCCATGAATTCCTGAGGGCCAGAAGTAACCTTGTTGGGCCATGCACTTCCATAGTTGGTTGATTCCATTTTGAAGTTATGAGATGATTGCTGTAGCTCAGAGTCAGAGGATGAGGAGAGCACACAGTCCTGGGCAGGCTGAAGAGGTACAAATGATTTTTCAGTTTGAGTGAGGCTGTTTTCATTTTGCTCTGAAGAATGGTGGGTGAAATATGAGATATTAGTATTATTTGACAAGTCAGAAGCATCTAACAATGTTTGCAGATACCCTCCGGGGATAACAGGTATACTAGTGGCAACACTAACAGATGATAGAGGCATTTCAGAAGAGCAGGTGGTTGGTAGAAAAGTGGAATTCTTAGCAGACTTGGCCTCATGAAATTCAGATAGATGGGACCTGTTTGAGGTCCCAGGAATGACTTCATTCTTTAAATTAGCCTCTTCCAAAAGAGGGCTCATTTGAACCACTGGTTTGCTTTCTTGCCCAGCAGCTTTCATTTTCTTGGATTTTAACCTAGCTTCACTTTTAAATTTGATTTTACTGAGCACTTTCCTCTCTGGTCCCTTAAACTCTGTGCCTTGGGCTTTGACTTTCACTGAGTCAGGACCTGTGAGATCATTTAAATGTGATCCATTTGCACAGCTGGGGGCAGCCAGAGGTGCTGACTTTAGTGTACCTTTTAGGCCTCCATCTTCTTTATGATTACTAGCTTGCCTCTGATCATTGTAGAATGAAACCTGCTTACTACTTGCTGAAGTTTCCATGGATGGAATTCTTTGAATCCTGTGCCTGTTGCCAAGTTTAGATTTTCGTTTGCGAGCAGGTGGCAGGAATGACACCTCAAAGCTACCTGGTTCAAAGGTTTGCTTTTGACATAAGGGTGTCTTGATGGAGTCTGTGTTGCTATTTCTCTGCTTCTTCTTCTTCTGCCAGAAGCTCTTCAAGGGAGCCAAATTGGCATATTTGTTCAGCTGATTCTCACTCAAATTCACTGTTGCCTCACTGGCATCTACTTTACCTAACTTCACCAGCATGTTCTTCTCACCTTTAAAGCGATTGATGATGATATATTTGATAATAACAGGGGGCTCCTTACGCGTTATTTTTCTTCTCTTTTTGGGACACCATTCATCATCATCTTCCTCTTTGGAACCACCTGGAAGCCATTCTTTTCTCTCATTTACTTTTTCACCTTCTAGTGAGTCAACATCATATAGATAATCTTCACTGTATCTGACTTTTCTCTTGGCTCGCAGCCCATAGTTTTGCTGAGAGGAGGAGCTGCTAGAATTAGTGTCCCGAGCCATATAGCGGCTACAGTCCTTGATCTCACCCATGGCATCATATGAAACCTCAATGAAGGAGCTGTCATCACTGAAATTCCCTGATGTCTCCAAGGAATTAACAAGATGGTCTTGTTTTGGATTCTTAAATTGCCCTACCTCAGTACCACTGCATGGTTTATTTAAGGCAGATTTTTCTCCATTATCTTTTCCATCTTTTTTCTCTGCACCTTTGTCTTCCTCTTTGCCTTTCTTCTTGTCTGAGTTTTTTTCTTCTTCCCCCCAGATGATGCTCACATCAGGGACCTTGAATTGGGTAAGATCCCCGCTGTGTTTCAGGGTTCCACTCTTAGATTCCCGTTTGGGGCAGGTAGTAAAGACACTGGGAAAAAAGTTGAATTGGGCATCCTCCTGCATCAGAAGGGTAGTTTTGTCACGGACATTGTCCTGAAAGGACTCATATCGAATTTTTAGGGAGCAGACATCACTACCCAGTGTTGACTCATCGTCATCAAACATGTAGTTATCCACATCTTCTTCAGAGAATAGGTTGACAGACAGCTCATTCTTGGAACAGAGGTCAAGTAGTTCAATCTTGCTCTCACTAATAAAAGTCTCAAAGTAACCCCAATCCTGATTGGAATTTGCAAGCAAAGCTTCTTCTGTATTGCACTTATCTAACAGTAATGCCTCATAATAACTTTTCTGAGCTGGATCCTCCAGGTCAATGTCAGGTTTCTCAGCTTCTCGTTTATCTCCTACCTTTGATTTATGCAGGGGGAAGCCTAGGAGCTGGTCTGAGAGCAGCTGCTCTCCATATTTCATGTTTTCTCCAGCATTAATGCACTGAATCCCTATATCAGAGACTGCACAGGTTTCATAATCCCTATTTAGATCTCCAACTTTCAGACTGATTCCTGGCTCAGGATCTCCTGCATCCTTGGATTCCATGAAGCATCCCAGGCAAGTCCGGCTTGGCTGCATAAGGCAGTCACCATTCAGAGCTGACATGCCTGCAGGCTCCATTATGGCAAATGGAGCTTTCTCACACTCACTGGGCAGTGACCATGTATTCAGGCCTTTTGCAACACCAGATGTGAGGGAGATGGCATTCACAGAAGCACTATTAGCAGTATGCTCAGGTGCTTCAATCAGGCCTAAAGGAGAGGGAGGGCTTTGCATACAGAGCTTCTTAGAGGATAGAGGCAGAAGACCCCTGGGATACATCAGGGTCTCCTTTTGTGCAACCGGTATAGGCTGGATTGGTGCAGCAGCTTCTAGAGCTGCAAATGACTTCATTGCCATATCCTGGTCCTCTGAGTCTAGAGAAAAGGGAAAGAAATGATAGGAATAAAGTTAAAGGTCTCAGATTAGACTCATTAATTCTCTTTCCTTTGATCAGTTTCTGGTACTTGATCTTACTATTATGACCTAAATATCCACTTCTCTAACTTTAGAAATTAAAACTACAACGTTGCAAAACAACCTTGATTTTATATCAAAATTTATACAAGTGAAAAATAATAATTCTTTAGACCCAGTTTCTTCCTCAGAGAAAGAGCATTCCTTAGAAATGAGGAAAGAATTGGACTGCTTGATCAAGTGGAAAGACAAGGTTTTCAGGGGAAAATGCTCAGATGGGGCATTTATGCTTTTGAGCTTTAAGGCCCAGGCCCATTCTTCACACCCATATTCTGGAAGCTCCTAGTAATTCTAGAATTTCCAAGCTCTACCTTAGAGCATATTTCTAATTTATTAGGCATTTTGAGGAACTTCATCTGACAGAGATGACTTAGGAGGGCAAAGAGTTGGAATTTAGTGCCTCTTAAAAATTCTTCTAGCCCAGTTAGAGATTTGGTGGAATAAAATTTAGAATTAATATCAATTTCAGAGGCATCCTGGACTCAACCTTTCCCAACTTTGAGGACATTAGAAATTCACACTAATAACAAGGGACTACAAAGAGAGGTATACTATAATTAAATTCCCTTACCATTTTCTTTGACCCCATTAATCAGAATGTTTTCTCCGTTGGTTGAGGCAACAATAGCCTTATCTTGTTGGTTATCCATGAATGTAACCTCTATTGTTTCATTCCAAGTCCAAATGCTGTCCAACCTGCACATTTCAAATATATAATATCAGTAATTAAATTTGTTGTATTCTATGTTTCACAGGTTGTTTCATCTAGAGGGGTCTTAAAGGGCTCGTTAAGACTTACCAAGAGGTTTCCTTACTGCTAGTGCTTTGTTTCATAGTTTATACCTACCACATAAGTCAATTTGGAAACTCACACTTCATTCATACATTCTAGATCCTTATAGCCCCTCTAGGTCCCATAATATACAAAACTTAAATCTGAGAAAGCAGGCAAACTTACCCCTCCCTGCAGATAGTAACAAATTTAATTGAATCATGGCTGCCCAGTTAGGAAAGGCACAAAGCAAAGTTCATACTAACCGAAGATAAGGTGAATGTGCATATGGAGGTTAGCTTTATTTTTATCTGCTTCATTTACACTTCACAAGATCAGAAGTTCTTCAGAAACAAGTCAATTCATGCATACAAACACATATACATCATGCTCATTTCTTTCTGTGCCTTAAAAATTGATTTCTAAGGTTGAAGGAGTTAAAGATTCCCCTTGTCTTCTCAACTTTCAGAACCTTAACTTGGATTTTGACAAGTATTCTTCAAAGCCCTCAGCAAGATTTTTAAATGTGTCTACAATGCAGATCCAGATTTCTTGAAAGGGCCCCAGCATCATCTGGCATTTTTTTAGGAACAAGTACACGTATCTGTAGCTCCTCACTTCCTTCCACCTACCTACCTGAGTGGTAGGTATATACAAAATAATAAGATACAAGATGGTGGTATCCATCATGTGCCAAAAAACTACTGATAAATCCCTATTTATTCCAGATCCCTTGTCTGCTAGACCTTTTCTCCACCCAAGTATCCATTCCTTTATTAAAAAGCACATTCCACTGACAGCCAAATAGCTATTTTAAGAATCTCAGTTGTGTGGATGTGGAGAAAAGGGAACACTTCTGCACTGCTGGTGGGAATGCACATTAACACGTTCCTTTTGGAAGGAGGTTTGGAGAATACTTAGAGATCTAAAAATAGACCTGCCATTCGATCCTATAATTCCTTTACTAGGTATATACCCAGAAGACCAAAAATCACATTATAATAAAGACATCTGTACCAAAATGTTTATTGCTGCCCAATTCATAATGGCTAAGTCATGGAAGAAGCCCAAGTACCCATCGACCCACGAATGTATTAATAAATTGTAGTGCATGTATACCATGGAATACTATGCAGCCTTAAAGAAAGATGGAGACTTTACCTCTTTCACATTTACATGGATGGAGTTGAAACATATTCTTCTTAGCAAAGTATCTCAAGAATGGAAGAAAAAGTATCCAATGTACTCAACCCTACTATGAAGCTAATTTATAGGTTTCATATGAAGGCTATAACCCAACTATAGCACAAGAATATGGGGAAATGGGCAAGGGAGGGGAGGGGAGGGGTAAGGTTGAGGTGGAGGGAGGGTAATTGGTGGGGCCACACCTATGGTGCATCTTAGAAGGGTACAGGTGAACCTTACTAAATGCAGAATACAAATGTCTTCATACAATAACAAAGAAAATGCCATGAAGGCTACATTAAACAGTTTGAT
>CAUYON010081048.1:0-46803 GCA_963573935.1 Arctocebus calabarensis
CAAATGTCTTCATATGATAATGGAGAAATTGCCAGGAAGGCTATGTTAATCAGTTTGATGAAAATAGTTAAGATTGTATATGAAACCAGCACATTGTACCCCTTAATTGCACTATTGTACACAGCTATGATTTAATGATAAAGATAATAAAAAAAAAACCTGGGTAATAATTTTATACTGATTCTATATTGAAATGATAATATTTTAGACACGTTGGGTTAGATAAGACATACATTAAAATTTATTTTGTTTAACTTTTTACAATGTGCCTTACATTATGGTGGTGTATTTTCACACGTGAGCTTACACACGTGGTGTTTCTAATGAATAACACTGCTCTGGAGATGCAGATCAACACCACGGCACCCATCAGGCTGTGTTCCAAGGGCCTTGAGAGCAGGCCAGGGCTCACATGAGGATACTGGACAGCAACTCTGTCAGTCTCAGAATCACCAGTGGGGGCAAAAACATCAGAAGCTGGCCATGTTCTGGGACTAGGTTCCTGACTCACCTACTATGCAAGGCCACCAGGGTCAAATAGCACAGGGTGATCTCAGATGGACTGAATCAACCTCAGACCAATCTTCAGAACCCCTAACTACTGGCAATCACTACAACACGTATTTACAAAAGATAAATGGTGCTCTGAGACCATGAATCTGCAAGTTGTCTGGGGTGAGATCTACCAGCTAGTCAGCATGTTTAGTAGTAACAATTGGATTTATGATCTGCACCTGGTCTTAGAGGACCACTGGGGTTTCCACATTGGAGGTGCATCTCCGAGCTGGAATATGCCGATTTGACCAGCTCACTACAAGAAAGTTCCACTATGGCCTGACTGTAGACTTCACATGCAGGCCAGCAGAGGTTGAAGATCTGCAGACAAAGAGCGCCCTGCACAACCCAGATGCAGGACAGAGACTCTCCCACCGTGATCTGGAGGCCCTGGGGCTTGCACCTCCATGTCCTGCCCTTGCTGTGCACTATCCCTTGCCTGTAATGAAACTGCCCATAAGGATAAACTATTTTAGTGTTACCAGTTCCTTCAGCAATCAGACACTCAAGGTGACACGTGTATAACTCATGTAAAGGTTCATTAATTAGTCACCTTCCCAGAGCAAGGGGAGGTGATGCCTGGATCACAGACTGGCTGAAGTCTGAGGTCTGGAGTCCACCTACCTGGGCTCAAAACAAAGCTCTATCCTTTGCCAGATGAGCTTCCGCAAGTGAGTTACTTACTCTGTGAAACTAGGAACCAACAGTGCCCACCTGAAAGGAGTTAATGATATCGTTCATGTGCAAACTTTTATAAAGATGCCTGGCACAGAGTCTTTATAGTCCCAAGACACAAATTTCTAATTTTCTAGCTCTGGCTTTAGACTCCAAGAGCTCATAAATATTGAGGTCTAGATGCAGAGAGCCCTTCTCCACACTTAAAAAATACCCATTGTAATAAAGAACAGGTGATCATTAATCAACTGTCCCATTTTGCTAGATAAGAAACTAAAACACCAGGCTGTCAAGTCAGAGCTATTAGATGACTGTAAGATCCAGAAAAAAAAAAATGTTCTGAAAATTATACGCAGTATTCTTATTCTTTTTTCTTTTTATAGTTTCTCTTGGAGATCTCACTCCCTGCAAAGCTTTGCTCACCAACTTAGCCAAACATACCACCACATCTGCCCCTTCTGCCTTGTCCTGGCTCCAGTTCCACAACCCAAACTGTCCACTGAAAGGTTCCACCTGAAGATGCGGCAGGGACAGCAACTTGGAAGCATTAGCCTCTGCCCTGCCTGCCTCCATGCCCAGCACTCTGGCACCACGGAGACTGGTCTGGGGTACCAGCGCTGGTGGGGGCCTGTTTGCCCTCAGACCCCCCTGGTCCTCACCCTTTCCCTACTCCAGGCTCCTCCATGAGGGAGATGAACACGGCAGGCTGTGATTTTCAGACTCCTTGTGTCACGTGGCTTCTTGAAGGGTCCCCTAATGCAAGACTCTGACTGGCACTTGGAAACGAGATAGAAGAGAGAAGCCAAGCTGGTTCTCCCCTTTATTTCTGCCTTGAGCAATGACTCCTGCAGGGAAGCTTCTTTTCATGGCTCTGGCCCCCACAGGGCAGACTCAACATCATTCTAGCTTCCTCAGACCACCCTAACCCTGGAACTCCAGTAAAACTTCCTCTCCTGTTTGTGCTCCAGCTCGGGCATGGATGGGGCTTCTGTCTGTTGCTGATGCTACAGCACACTCCCTGATTTGGCTTTTCAGCGAATTCCGTCACCTGTGTGTCCAATTCCCTACATCAAATTCCCTGTGTTCGTGACCAAGAATCAGTTCTGCTCTCCTGAGTGGACCTGGACGATGCAGAAGGCACAGGCCAGTCCAGGCAGACTTTCTGGTGCTCCCACTCCTGGGGCAGCAGAGCAGGTGCTGAGGCAGGAGGCAGAGCAGCCAAGGCTGGGAGAGAGGCTTCTCGCATATGGTTACACCACGATGCCACTTGGGGGTAACATAACAAAATGCCATGTCTGGGCACCAGGCTGAGAGATTCTGATTTAACTTCTCTGAGATGGAGCCTGGCTGTGGGTAATTTACAAAGCTCCCTGGGTGATTCTAATGTATAGACTGAGTTGAGAAGCGCTGCCCTTGGTGATGGGACCCCAGCCACTGCTTTTGAAGCCTGTGTGAATGTGTGTGTGATGGGAGATGGAGACACTGAGGGGTAAGGCAACGACATGAAACTGCCAACACTGATGCTGATCAAAACTGGACACTTAGAGAGAAAAGAAATCTGTACATGGCACTGAAAAAGTTGAAGGTGTCCCTAATTAGGCCAGCCCCAAACATGCAATATTAGGAAACTGATAACCCTGAGTTGAAAGCAACTGAGAGACAAAAGGTGCAGGAGGGCTTTTGGCCTTCCACCTTTCTACCTCAAGACAGGGCATGAGTTTCCTATGAGAAAGGGGAGCACGTTCTTACCACAGGAGATAGGGAGGTGATGCTGAGATCTCTGTACCAACAAACCGCAAAGGAACACTCATTTCCCATTAGTTTCTGCCATGCATTTCCTAGCCACCTTCCCTCCACCTTTCCACCCCAGCCCAAACCACTTTTTGCTTTTTCTTATCTCATCTCCACCATTTAAAGAAGCCCCCAGGTCCAACCATACCTTTCTGGTTTTTACTAGTTCTATGATATCCTTGGGCCACGTAAGAAAATTAACGTCAAATATAACTTGTATGTTTTCTCCCCTCTTAATCTGTCTTTTGTTAATTTAATTCATAGGCTCCAGACACAGAATCAAAAAGGGTGAAGTCTTCCCTTCCTACAAAGCCAAAGGTATCATTTATGCAAGGAACAGATCACTAAGCTCAGCCCCTCTTTAATACCATGAAGATCATTTGTATTTTATGAGCTATATTTGTTGTGAGATTCAGTCATTTCCCTTAGAAAGTCCTTTGAGTGTACAAAGATGAGACCAAGTCAGTAACGAACAGGCATTCGCTAGCCACACATGCAGGCCAGAGGTCTTATTCTCGCATCAGCCTCTAGTACCTACGGTCAGACAACAAGGCCAGGGCGTCAGGAGCACCTACGTGAAGACAGCAGGACGTCTCTCCACCACTGGACTTCACTGGCACCTGCTGCAATCCTTTTGTTGAACTTAAACAGAGGCACTCCACCCACCAAGCAGGAGCCTCGAGGAGGGTTATGACAGGAAAGTACTGCTCCACTTAACGAAGACAGGCAGAGTCGGCCAGTGACCAATCGTGACCCTCGCTTCCCCCAGAGGGCACACTACCAAGGTCACTTCAGAATCTGAGAGGGAGTTTCCATTTGGGACACTCTGTAAAGTCTTTCTCACTGATTGAAGACTAGATCATGTGTGGGCCAGGCAGGATGGGCACTCCGATAAAGAGGACTAGTAACACCTCAGGAGGGAGAAAGAGAGCCTGGGACAAATGGCATGAAGTTCGAAACAATAAAGAGGTCTTACTGGGATACAAGCGATAAGAAATTCATCTTCAGTTAGTCACGAAATTTAATTAGAAGAAATTTTAGAAGTCAGTAAATCTAAATTGTTCTATTTGCAAATAAAGAAACTTGGGGTCCAGAGAAAGTAAGCACTTTGCCCAGGGTCACTGACCAGTGAATGACGCAGAACTAGAGGCACCAGGTGCCTTTTCTCCAAGTGCATGAGCAGCAGCACCAGCACCCCAGGAGCCCATCAGAAATGCAGAGTCTGAGGCCCCACCCAGACCTATTTCAGAATCTGTGTTTTAGTAACATCTCCAGGTGACATGTATGTGCACCTTACAGTTTGAGAAGCACTGTTCTAAAATGCACTTTGATTCCTCCCAGATTTTCTGTTACCTACAGCCAGGCTTATCTTATCCATTTTTTGAGCACTGTCTTCTGTGGAACCTACAGTGGAAAATGATATTAAAACTGATAAGTGAAGACAGGAATGTACAAATGATATAGAATGAGGACTTTTAGATTGGTTTTATTACTTAACACCCATCACTATGACTTGAAAAATCAAAGGCATGTAACATAGAAAAACCTTGATTAAAAATAGATGGAGCAAAGAAATAAAACTTTACCAAATGTGAAGAAAAGCTTCCAGGACAGAGATTGTCAATTCGGCACACATTTGTTGAGCACCTATGTGCTAGGTGCTGTGCTAAGTGTGGAAATACATTCAAGACTAACATAGTCTGAGAAACTCATGACCCAGTGGACCAACTTTCAGAAAGTGTGTGCCTTCACCCCTTCTATCCAACACAGTGCTGGAAGTCCCAGTCGGAACAATCAGACTGGAGAAGGAAATTAAGGGTATCCACACCAGGACAGAAGAGCTCAAACTATCACTCTTTCACAGCAATATGGTCTTATGCCTAGAAAAACCCCAAAGATTCTGCCAAGAGACTCATGGAACTGATAAATAAATTCACCAGAGTCTTGGGAGACAAAATCACTATAGCATTCCTTAATGCTAAGAACAGTCAGGTGAGAATCAAATCAAAAACTCAATACCTTTCACAATAGCAACAAAGAAAACAAAATGCCTAGGAATGTATTTAACCAAGGAGGGACAACTAGGAGTGACTGAGGAAGGAAACAAATGGAAAAACACACCATGCTCATGGATCAGCAGAATCAACACTGTTAAAATGTCAGCACTACCCAAAGTGATCTACAGATTCAATGCAATCACCATTAAAATACCAACAACGTGGGCAGTGCCTGTTGCTCAGTGGGTAGGGTGCCAGACACATATACCCAGGCTGGCAGGTTTGAACCCAGCCCAAGCCTGCTAAACAACAATGACAACTGCAACAAAAAAATAGCTGGGCACTGTGGCTGGTGCCTGTAGTCCCAGCTACGTGGGAGGCTGAGACAAGAGAATCACTTAAGCCCAGGAATTTGAGGTTGCTGTGAGCTGTGATGCCACGACACTCTACCAGGGGCATCAAAGTGAGATTCTATCTCAAAAAAAAAAAAAAAATACCAACAACGTTTTTATCAGATCTAGTAAAAACAATTCTAAGCTTTGTGTGGAACCAGAAAAGAGCCCAAATAGCCAAAGCAACCTTAAGCAAAACGGACACATCAGGAGGAATCATTTTATCAGACTTCAAGCGGTACTTACAAGGCTGTAGTAACCAGAACAGCAAGGTACTGGCCCAAGGACAGAGACATAGACCAACGGATCAGAACCAGATATAAAACCTTCCTCACACTGCCATCTGATATTCGACAAAGCAGACAATAACATGACTGGGGAAAGAAATCCATATTCAGTAAATGGTGCTGGGAAAATTGGATAGTCAGATGTAGAAGATTGAAACACTCACAAAAATTAATTCACGATGGACAACAGACTTAAACCTAAGGCATGAAACTATAAGAATACTAGAAGAAAATGTGAGAAAAATTGTCATAGCCATCAGCCCAGGCAAAGAGTATGAGAAAAACTCCCCAGGCAATCACAGCAACAACAAAAATTAACAAATGGGACTTGCTTAAACTAAAAGCTTCTGCACAGCCAAGGAAATTGTCCATAGAGTGAACAGACAACCTACAAAATAGGAGAAAATATTTGCATCCCTTATATCTGATAAAGGGCTGATAACCAGAATCAGCAAAGAAATCAATGAAACCAATCAATGAAACACTCAAACAAATCAATGAAACAAATCAATGAATCACTCAAACAAATCAATGAAAAAAAAAATCAAACAGCCCCATAAAAAAGGAGGCAAAAGACATAAACGGAAGCTTGTAAAAAGAAGACAGACATATGAAAAAATGCTCGATGTAGACATATGAAAAAATGCTCGATGTCTTTAATCTTCAAGGAAATGCAAATTAAAAACACAATGAGATATCACTTAACTCCTATGAGAATGGCTTTTGCTAAAAAATCCCAACACAACAGATGTTGGCGAGGATGTGAAAAAAAAGGAACATCTTCCACACTGTTGATGGGACTGCAAACTAGTACAACCTCTGTGTAAGGTAGTATGGTGATACCTCAGAAAACTGAAAGACCTTTAAGCCAGCAATCTTACTCTTAGGTATGTACCCAAAGGAGAAAAAGGCATTTATGAAAAAGATATTTGCCCTCAAATGTTTATTGCAGCATAATTCACAGTGTCCAACAATACATGAGCAGATTAATAAAATGTGGCATATGTATACCATGGAGTACTCGCAGCCATACTAAAAATGCTGAACATTAGTTACCTTTTGAAACAACTTGGGATGGAACTAGAGACCATTCTTCTAAGTGAAGTATCACAAAATTGAAGAAGAGAGAAAACACATTTATATATCAACACCCATGTGCACGTTTGGTAGTAAACTCAACAGAAAGCAGGCAGGTGGGGGGAGGTGGCAGGGGAGGGGCAAATTCACACCTAGCAGTACAATGCTCACTACCTGAATGATGGCCATACTTGCAACTTTGGCTCACACTGTACAAATGCAATTCATGTAAGCAAAACATATTTGTCCTGAAATTAAAAAAAATAAATACAATACACTTAGAAATGGTTAATATGGCGTATGTATATATCCATAACACTATTTTTTAAAAGAGATTATATGTTTAAAAAAGTGTGCTTCTGAAGGCAAAGACTTATCTTCTCTCTTTAAATGTGTACTACACACAAAGATACTCTTGCCAATATTCACAAGCATCATTTTAATTGGAAGCTTTCCACACCCTGTTCATACAGCACAAATTGCTGAGTGATTGGGGTAGACTGGAATATAAGAGCTTGGCTTCTTAACTGTCTGTACATTTGGACCTCTCTCCCACTGAGAATGGGAAATTGTTCTTATCTAATCTCTCCACATTCCCTTCATCTGCCCCTTCTTTGCAGAGTGCTGAGTCTAAGATGGTTTGATGATGAGACGGAGGTTGGCTGCTTTGCCAGAGCACTGCCTCTCTGTGTCCTGGCCCAGCTGCCAAGGGACTTCCTGGTCTCCTCTCTGCAAGATGCTTCACCCCTGAACTGTCTGAGTAGCTGGGCTAAAAGTTATCCTGGAGTTTATCTTGAGTTGGAAATCACATTATCACTTCCTGGGTTGGGCCAGCACCCAACTACACTTCATCACTATTAAGACTTGGGAACAGATAAAAGAGGAAAAATATTAACCAAAAGCTGGTACCTTTGTCTTTTTGCAGAAAGGAACGTTAGGCAAAGGCCAATGATATAAAAGAAAATAAAGGCCTCAAGGTTTCCGTTTGGGGTTCACAGCTAGAAATATTGCCCAATAGAATTCTGGCTAGAAATAAGGCATAGCCTCTTTGCTCAAATATTGGTGGTGGTGGTGATGGTGGTAACGGTGATGGTGGTGGTGTGGTGGTGATGATGGTGGTGGTGGTGGTGGTGGTGGTAACGGTGGTGGTGGTGATGGTAATGATAGTGGTGGTGGTTGTGGTGATGATGGTGGTGGTGGTGATGATGATGGTGGTGGTGATAGTGGTGGTGATGGTGGTGGTTGATGATGGTGGTGATGGTGATGGTGGTGGTTGTAGTGGTTGATGATGTTGGTGGTGATGATGGTGGTGATGATAGTGATGGTGGTCAGTATCACTAATCTCCTAACACGCACCAGACACAGGCCTAGGTATTGCATACTTGTCATCTTACTAAGTCATTTAAGTTTCTCAACAACTCTATTGGACAGATTTTTTAAATCATGCTGTTTTTGCAGACTGGTTGGTTCTATAAGAGACCTCAGAGGATAGATGAAAAGAAAGAAATACAACTTGAATTCATTCAATGCTAATTACATATATCAAGTCTCATGCTAGGATTTTTCATATGTTATAAGATAGAACACAGAATGGACAGATATTCAAAAAAGCTAAAATTTTTAAAAACAGAGTTTCGTGGCATTTTGCTTGCTCTATTTCTGCTCTCAAATCTGTAGTACCCCTGAACCAGCAGTCTGGCAGTCATTGGAGAAGGCAGGGTGTATTTGGAGCACCTCAAAAGCTAACTCCAGAGAATTGGCAGGATTCAACCTGCCTAGCAGATCTCTGGAAAAGGCCCATTCACCGGATTTGTCTTTAATGAAAAGCCCAGCCCCAGGATATTTGTTGGAAAAAAAATATTCTATTTGCCTGAGGTAGCAATACCAGCTGGGGAAAACAAGATCCTGGCCAAAAAGCTCAAAGGAAGCACCTAAGGAATGAGATGTCCATAGGAGGCTCTGCAAACCTCTGATGTATTCCTGGAATGTGGAAGGGCATGCTCATGAGTGGTCTGTGTGCACACCAAAGAAAGCCCTAAGACAGCCCTAAGATCTCGCTCCTGGCTAATGTGGTGACCCTGCACAGCAGGACAGGGGAGCACAGGCAGAGCTGCAAACTGCTGGAGTGCTGAAGCCAGGCCCCAGACACCAATGGAACCCCCTCTCGAACGTGGGGAGCTTACCAGTTTAAGGAAATCTCTGTCCAGTCATTAGCTGAGCAGAGACTTTAGCAGCCATGCATGGGAGACAATACAGAGACTGAACAGAAGGAGTCCAGGGAATTCACTGAACCAGTGGTAACAATAATGCACAGCAGTGTCAGAGGGCTGGCAATCTCATTTCCAGAGTTGCAACGTCACACTATTTAAATGTCCAGTTTCCAACAAAAGTTAGTTCTTTGAAAAGAACAAGAAAGTTGGCAAACGTTTAGTTAGACTAGCTAGTCTTGCCAAGAAAACAAAAAGAAGACACAAGTTACTAAGATCAGGATAAAAGAAAGAGTGTTATAACTGATACTACAGAAATAAGAATGACAAATGAATACAATGAACAACTACCTGCCAGTAACTTTGATAATCTATCTGAAATGAACAAATTCTTTTTCTTTTGAGACAGAGTCTCACTTTGTCACCTACAGCAGTGTTCTGTTGCATCATAGTGTACAGCAACCTCTAGCTCTCAGGCTTAAGTGATTCTCTTGTCTCAGCCTCCCGAGTAGCTGGGACTACAGGCGCCCACCACAATGCCTGGCTATTTTTAGAGATGGGGGTCTTACTCTTGCTCAGGCCGATCTCAAACTCCTGAGCTCAGACAATCCAACTGCCTTGGCCTCCCAGGGTGCTGGGATTATGGGCATGAGCCACTGCACTTGGCCTGAAGTGAACAAATTCTAAAGAAAATGCAAACTATCAAAACTGACTCAAGAAGAATTTGAATAGACCTATAACGAGGAAAAAAGTTTAAGCAGTAATTTTAAAATTTTTAAATGGAAAAGTTTAGGCCCAAATGGCTTTTCTGGTGAATTATACCAAACATTTAAGGAATTAATTAGCCCAAATCCTTAACAAACTCTTCTTTAAAAAAAAAAAAAAGGCAGCAAAGGAAAGAGCAATTCTCAACTCATTGTAAGAGGCCAATATTATTCTGATATCAAAACTAGACAAAGACATCACAAGAAAAGAAGATATCTTTATATCTTCTCAG
Organism: Arctocebus calabarensis; assembly: GCA_963573935.1. Taxonomy (NCBI): domain Eukaryota; kingdom Metazoa; phylum Chordata; class Mammalia; order Primates; family Lorisidae; genus Arctocebus; species Arctocebus calabarensis. The sequence continues at coordinate 9,979 of CAUYON010081048.1, forward strand.
ATAGCTACAGACCAATATCTTTTATTAACATAGGCTCAAAAATCTTCAACAAAATGCCAGCAAACTGAATCCAACAACATGTAAGAAGAAACTATACACCATGGCCAACTGGGAATTATTCCAAGAATGTAAGCTTGTTTTAATAAACAAAAATCAATTTAATATACCACACTGATACAATAAATGACAAAAAAAAAAAGCTGTGTCCATGGTAATCTTAACGGACACAGAAAAAGCATTTGACAAAATCCAAAATCATAATAAAAAATATGCAACAGAATAGGAATAAAAGGAAACTTTCTCAACCTGATAAATGGCATCCATGAACAAACTACAAGTGATGTATACTCAATGGTAAAAGACTAAAAGCTTTCCTCTTAAGACAAGGAAAATAACCAGGATCTCTGCTCTCATGACTTCTATTCAATGTTGTACTCAACATCCTAGCCAAGAAAAAGAAGTAAATGGCATTCAGATTGAGAAAGAAGTAAAACAATCTCTATTTGCAGATGTCTTCAACTTGTATATGGAAAATCTTAAGTAATTCACAAGAAAACCAACTAGATCTAACAAGTAAGTTAGCAATGGTACAGGATATAAAATCAATAACAAAATTAATCATCACTCTGTAGAGTAGCAGTGAATAATCTGAAAATGAAATTAAATCATTAAATCATTTTATTGTAACATGAAAGGTAATAAAATACTGAGGAATAAATTTAGCAAAAAAAAAAAAAAGAGCAATACTTGTACACTGAAATCTACAAAAGATCATTTAGAGAAACAAGCAGACACTCCAAGTTCATGAATTAGAAGATTTAATACTGTCAGATGGCAATACTCCCCAAATCAATCTATAGATTCCATGTCGTCCGTATCAAAACTCCACATAGCTTTTTGGCAGAAATTCACAAACTGATCTTAAAATTCACATGAAAAGGCAAGGGATCCAGAATAACCAAAAAATGAAAATTAAAAAAAAAAAATCTTGGCAAAGGAGAACAATATTGAAAGATACGAGTCCAGTTTTATGTGTCGACTAGGCGGAGTATAGTCCTCAATTACTCAAAAGCTAGTCTAGGGTTAGCTTCACAGATATGACTGGTAGTAGGTAATTCTCTATAATTTGGGTGTGGCTGATCCACTCAGTTAAAAGGCCTTAAGAGAAGAACCGAAATTTTCCCAGGGAAGTTCTACGTGTGAACTGAAGCATGAGTGCCAGCCCACGAGTTTCCAGCCTGCTCCTCCTGACACCCTGCCCTGAGAACTTCCAATTTAGCTTGCCAGCTCACTCAAACACATAGGCCAATGCTTTGCAATAAATCTCTTCCTATATGTATACAGGTATAATTTTACTGTTTCTGTTTATCCAGTCGAACACTGAGGACTCTGATTTCCTTATTTCAAACCTTTCTATAAACCTACAATATTCAAGACTGTGTGGAACTGGCAATTGGACTGACATACAGACAAATGGTCAGCTGGTTCTAAGAGGGTGCCAGACAACAGAGCAGCTGGAACAGTGCTTTCAACAAGTGTTGTTAGGCCACTTGCAAAAGAACAGTGGCTCACACCTGGAATCCCAGCACTCTGGGAGGCTGAGGCAGGAGGACTGCTTGATCTCAGGAGTTCAAGACCAGCCTGAGCAAGACTGAGGTCCCATCTCTACTACAAATAAGAAAATTAGCTGAGCATTGTGGTAGGTACTTTAGTCCCAATTACTTGTGAGGCTGAGGCAAGAGGATTGCTTGAACCCAGGACTTTGAAGTTGCTGTGTGGTAGGCTAATGCCATGGCACTCTAACTAGCCTAAGGCAACAGAGTGATACTCTGTCTGGAAAAAAAAAAAAAAACCATCTAGACCTCAACCTCATACCATATACAAGAATTAACTTGAAATGGATCAACAACCCAAATGTGACAGCTAAAATTATAAACTCAGACTCTTAAAAGTAAACTTAAGAGTAAGTACTGGCTGACCTTGCTGTAGGGAGTGGTTTTCCAAAAGCACAAACAACCAAATAAAAAGTAATAAACTGGACTTCAGCAAAATTAAAAACTTCTGTGGTTTACAAAACACTACCAAGGAAATGAAAGGACAATCCATAGAATGAGAAAATACTTGCAAATCGTACATCTGAATAAGGGTGAATATCCAAAATAAAGCTTTTTTATAACTCGAGAATAAAAAGACAAATAACTCAATCAAAAATGAGTATAGAACTTAAATATTTCTCCCAAGAAAACATACAAATGGTCAATAAGCATACAGGAAGATGCTCAACATTGTTAGTCATTAGGAAAACACAAAACCACAATGACATACCACTTCACACCCACTAGGATGGCTAAAATAAATAAACAAGCAGACAAAGAAATTTTTAAAAGGAAAACAAATGTTGGAAAGGACGTGGAGAAATGGAACTCTTCTGCTATCCTTTTGTAAATATAAAATGGTATAGCCCCGTTGCAAAACAGTTTAACAGTGCTTAAAAAGTTAAACACAGAATTACCATATGTCCAGGAATTCTACCACTAAGTACCTACCTAGGAGAACTGAAAACAGCCCCCACACAAAAACCTGTACATAAATGATCATTGCAGCATTATTCAGAGTGGGCAGAAAGTAACAGCAACTCCAATGGTCACCAATAGATGAACGGATAAACAAATGTGGCAGAACAAATATGATAGAATATTATTTAGTTAGAAAAAAGGATGGGCCAGGTAAGGTAGTTCACACCTATAATCCTAACACTCTGGGAGGACTAGGTAGGAGCACTGCTTGAGCGCAGGTATTCAAGATCAGCCTGAGCAAGAGAGAAACACCCGCTTCCACTAAAAATAGAAAAATTAACCAGGCGTGGTGGAGCATGCTGGTAGTCCCAGATACTCGGGAGGCTGAGGAAGGAGGACTGCTTGAGTCCAAGAGTTTGAAGTTGCTATGAAATATGATGATACCATGACACTCTACCCAAGATGACAGAGTGAGACTGTCTTTAAGGAAAAGAAAAAAAAAAAAGATGAAGCACCAATGTGTGCTACAATGCAGATGAACCTGGAAACCATCCTCATGCCAAGTATAAGAAGGAGACACAAAGGCCAATGTATGGTTCTTCATATATGGACCATCTACAACGGGCACATTCCTAGAGACAGAAAGTACATGAAAAGCTACTACAGCTAGGGGTGACGCCTGTGGCTCAATGGGTAGGGCGCCAGCCCCATATACCAAGAGTGGCAGGTTCGCATCTGGCCCCAGCCAAACTGCAACAAAAAATAGCCAGCATTGTGGCAGGCACCTGTAGTCCCAGCTACTCAGGAGGCTGAGGCAAGAGAATTGCCTAAGCCCAGGAGTTGGAGGTTGCTGTGAGCTGTGACGTCATAGCACTGTACTGAGGGAGTTAAAGTGAGACTCTGTCTCAGAAAAAAAGAAAACAAAAAAACAGAAAACCTACTACAGCTGGGGGAAGTTTCTTTCAAGATGACAAAAAAATTCTAAAATAGTAACAAGGGTTACAAAATTCTGTGAATTGAGTGAAAACAGTGAGTTGCGTACTTTTTAAAATGATAACTTTAATCTCAGTAAAACATTATTTTAAAAAAAAGAAAGAAAAAAGGTCCCTGCCCTCGGTCCACATACAAAAATCACAGAGAATAATGGAGATGCGAAGGAAGAGAATCCAGGAACCCCTGCTCCCTGGGAGCTGGCACTCAGTGCCGGGATGGTGCAGCCACACCTGTGTGGCTCCTGAGACCCAGGGCTCTGTCAGGAACCTTCTCTGCATCTCCTGCTCTTTGTCCTTGTGAGGGAGACCGTGAAGTGTGCGCTGCCTCTGGAGGAGATGGTGCTGCTGCGGCCGAGGGGCCCCGCAGTGGCAGAGCACTTCAGTAGAAGACAGAAGTTAACCAACTTGGCAAGTTCTTCCTCCCGGTTTGCATGCAAGAGATTCTTGGACAACAAACTTTCATTCTCAATGTTACCAAGCATCTGTTTTTTGATTTCCTTTATATTCTAGTCAGTGCTTCTGAAAGCTCTTACAAATTAAGAAAGTATTTGGAAGAGGTTCACCTGGATGAGAAAAATTTTGCAGTATTAAGGGTTATTGGTTGAATTGTGCCTCTCCAAATTCGTATGTTGAAGTCCTCCTAATCCTCCATACCTCAGAAGGTGATTTTATTTGGAAATAGGGTTTTTACAAAGGCAACAGAGTTAAAATGAGGTCGTCAGAGGGGATCCTAATACAACATGACTGTGTCCTTATGAAAGGGGGAGATTTCGGGACACACACCCCACAACGCTGTGTGGACATCCAGGCAGACCCCGGGTGACACAGCCAATGAACAGAACAATGTAGGCAAATCTCCAGAAGATGAGAGAAATCCCTCCTGACCACCATCAGAAGGAACCAACCCTGCCAATACTGTGACCCTGGACTGCCAGCCTCCTGAACTTCTAGACGCTACGATTCTGCTGTGTCAGCCGTGCAGTTTGTGGTGCTCTGTTACAGTGGCCCAAGAAAGTGAATAAATTAAAGAGTTTAAATTACTCTTAAATTTGTACTTATCTAGGATAACATGGGAAGCATGACTCCATTTACAAGACAAAATTATAATATTTTGTTATATAGAGAGCATACCCAAAAATGTATATTTTAAGGAAAAAATTATATTAAAATTCTAATACTCTAGTTTTTGACTATTTGACTATTTTGACTTTTGCATATTTGACTTTCGCAATTGTAAGAGATATAAGATACTTACACAAGTTAACAAAGGTTATCAGTACATGTTGAGTACTACAACTTTAATACAGGTTTTTTTTTCCTTTCTTAAAATCTGTATACACTTTTTGGGCACCCTCTGTGTATTCTGCAATATTGAATATTTGTCATATATGGTCCCTTGTCCATCTCTGAATATGGTACAAAAAATTCTTAGTTCATTTTCCAACTTAAGTATCACTTTAGGAATTTTATTGGTAACTATAGTTGCTACTGACTCAAGGGAGTGAAGTTTCTCCAAGTTAAATTTCATTTTAAATAGTAAGAATTGCAATGACCCAATAAATTTTGTCTGATTTTACATTGTTGTCAATAGAATTCACACAACACTGTAAAAATCTTGTATAAGACAACATAGGTAGCCATTTTGCTAAAATGAGCCAAAAAGAATTCTTAAAGAAATAGTATATGACAGTCTATGAATTATATACAGTATCTCGTCTGGTCCATAAACAGAATGTCCAGACATGCATAAGTAGTCATTCTGTATCATTCCCAGTTTTCAGTCATTCATAAAAGCATAATTTTCCATGGGTTTGTTTTTTAATTTTGTCTTTATGAAGGTATATTTGTCAGCATGAGAGGATGAAGTACATTTTATTTAACCATTTTGCTAGCTTGATTTATAACTTTTAAATATTTAGACGCACGGTATGTGGGCCTGAGGCTCTGTAACTGGCAGGGGTGGGCCAGGACCCAGCAATGACAGAAGAAACAAAGCCTGAAGCTATGAACAGAAACCAAGCAAAAATCTCAAAAATCTCCAACTTGCTCCTACTATAAACTGAAATGCCATCCTGAAAGCTTCCCACGAAACCTAATGCTGTCAGTCCCTTAGAGCCAGTGACTAGTGCCGTGGGGGCCACAGTCCCAAGGACCCTACCAGCCCTTCCCGGGCAGGAGTCACAAAGCCCTGTTGCCTTGAGTAGCCCTCAGATCTCCCAGGTTCCACGCAGCCAGGACCTTACTCCGTCCTGATGTTCTGAATGTTAGAGTTGTGATACGGGTGTTCGTTTTATTTCCTTTGTGGTAACCTCAGTGCCACATTTAAGTAAACAGAACAATTTATAACTGCACTTCACTCTTCTTTTGAAAAAAGTAGTGTAAAATTTGACAAAAGGCCTGCAGAGGGATCCTCAGTGAATATTCCCCAGGGCTGCTGCTTTGTCACCTTCTGCCTGTCCCCTGGCAGCAAAGGTTGGCTGCTTGCTGAGGGCTGTGAACTAGTAGTGACAAGTACTGGCCTTCTACCTGGGAGTTAGTCTTAGAGACAGGGTAAGCGGTAGCAGTTGAAAGAGGAGGAAAAAACCACCACTGGTTCCTAAGGGAAAGAGAAAAAAGGTATCCCAACAGCAACTAGGAATGCCAACAAGTGGATAGAGACTGCAAAAGGCCACGGGGCTTTCCAACATGAACTGTATTTTAGTGTGGCAACTATATGTCTCACACCGTTGCTTACTGAAGCTATGTGTCATCAGACAGCAGCATAAAATACAGGTGCCTGACATCAAAGGATGCTTTAGCTGTGGCTGAGCATCTTGAAGGAACTTCAATGCCCTCTCTATAGATATCAGTTCACGAATACAGCATATTATCTTTGTATAAAAACCATTACAGCATTAGACTGGCTTTATCAGAAAGATGGCAGCAAAGACAGAATGAAAACTTCAAGAAGAAAGGATGTGTATATGTTTAAAAGTAATTTTCATAATAAGGAGAACTCTGATGCAAATACAACAGCCTGGGAGTCACAACCCAGCACTTAATAGCGAGGACAGACTAGTGAACCACATTAATCACCCTGGGATACAGATTATCAGCCACATTAGAAACACACATTAATAGGGACAAATAAGGTATCAGGGTGAGAGGCATTGTTACAGCAAGTAACAAGTTTTAATCTCTGTTTAAATAAGACTTCAAAAGGATTCCATATATAAGCAATGGGGAGACCATTCAATTAAAAAAAAAAAAGATTAGCTTCAAGAAATGCTCAACAACGTGACAAAACTTCTGACCTGGTTTAAAGTCAATCAACATTTCCTACCTGGATTAGTAGAATGCAGTTAGCACTCGGGTAATTTTAAAGACTCTTTTACAGCTGCCTTTAAATGGCTGATGAAACAGCAGAACAGTGTGGCTTAACGCCAATGTTGATTTTTACCCATTACCTATTTTATTGATGGGATAGTGAGCCACTGGGCCTCCAGGCACACACCAGTGTATTAAAACACCCCACACTGCAATTAAGTGGCACACAGAGGATTGGGCTGTTATATTTACCTTGGGAATAGTCTAGGTCAGACAGTTTGAACTTTACTTTAGAAGTCTCCAGAATATGAAAGGTATTTTCTTACAGAGCAAGTGTTTTAATAAGTGGGTCTTTCCACTAAAATAAAAATACAAATAAGGAAAAATGCCCCAAGTAGATACTCTTAGAACGAAAGATGAGGATTTCTTAGTCAGAAAAGAGACAAATGCATCAATTAAAAGTGTCAGTGAAAGAAACAGGATCTTCAGACTTCATTAAGGGACTTGAAAAAAATCAAACATCCACATTGCTCTCAATCCAAGAGGGACTGTGCTCCCCAGTGTAAGTTAGGACTTGTGCCTCTGAGTTCTTTAAATAGAGTGAAAAATGAAGCAATCACCTAATTGTCCTGATTCAATAATCAAAGCTTCAGAAATGCTGCCAGAGCAGACTACAGGCTCTGAGCGGAGAGTAAGAGCCCTGGCCTGCACTCTATTATTTCGTGTCTTGTTCTACCAAACCCATTGTTGCCACTGCATATTAGATTCCCTTTAAAATAGTAAATAGAAGATTTTTCCTTGGATCATTCAGCATCAACTCCATTAGGCTTGAGGCTACTGCCAATGCTGATCTGTGAATTGTCATAGCGGAGAAAAAGCAGGATGGAAGGAGGGCAGGGAAACATGGAATTACATCTGGAAACTCGTGCTCTGGTCCCTTTGAAGCCCTGCGAAACGCTCAGAAAGACAAGAGAGGAGACACAAGGTACTCACGAGTATCCAGGACTTGCAGTGGGAGGGGGGCCTGAAGAAAAGAAAGAAAAACAAGACATCGTCATCCTCAGTTATTGCAGGGTGAGTGTGAGTGCAGTCAGACCATCACAAGTCAAAGTGCTCAGCTCCCCGCCCCCCCAGGGGTGATATTTATTTTTCTGGCATTTGTTGTTTTGTTCCAGTTTTCCCAACCTTCTCTAAGGGAGGGGAAAAAAAGAAAGAAAGAAAAAGAAAACCCCCCAATAACATACCAGTGAGAATGTGTCTGTACCTCACAGTGCAGGGCCTGGAAAGTGCTAAGACAGGTGCCAGGGAATGGTCGGCAGAGCGGCACCGTCAGATCTGGGGGCTTTCCAGCCCTGGAGGGTCGGCTGCGAGCTGGGGCTGGGGGGCTTCCTTCCAGTCCGTGGTGGACACTGGACAGAAGAGGCCACGCACGCTACAAACGTTCCCAACTCCTCCCGCAGCTGACCCTCCTTGCTGAGAGGCGCTCATGGTACTTTTTAGTCGGGGAATGTGGGGGCAGAGCGCTCTGGACTCCATTCCTGCCCTGTTGTTTGCCACCTGGGCACCATGGTGATTAACTACTGCGTCTCCTTTACTGATCTGTAAAAAGGGAACAGTGCGTGCCAGCTTTGGGGTGTGGGCGGAACGCCCATTCTCAGTTGGTGGAACCCCTCCTTCTCCAAACCTCGCCTTCCTAGCACGGGTGGGGGCGCAGCCATCCCCTGGGGCTGCTCACCGAACTTGACGAACAGGACTCCGGTGGTGGACACCACCTTCTTGCCGTTTGTCGCCACGCACTGGAAGTAGCCGGTGTCCGTGGTGTCCAGGTTCCTGATCCGCAGCCGAGAGCCGTAACTGGTGGCGCGGAAGGAAATTCTCCGCGGCTCCTGCACCACCGGAGCGTCGTTTTTGAACCAGCGGATGGTGGGAGGGGGGTTCCCGGAGACTCTGCAGTGCAGCTCCGCGGTCTGGCCCAGGGACGTGGTGATGTTGTTCATCGGTTCATCGAGGTCCAGGTAAGAATCTGCGAGCACGGGGGAAGGAGGCGGGTGAGAAGGACTGACGGCTGGACAGACCACGTCCCCGCCAGCGTGCACGGGGCCCCCCCCGACCGGTAAGGGGAGCCGGGGGCCCCCGCAGACAGGTAAGGGGAGCCGAGGTCCCCACAGACCGATAAGGGGCGCCCGGGGTCCCCTGCAGACCAATAAGGGACACCCGGGGTCCCCCACAGACAGGTAAGGGGAGCCGGGGTCCCCCACAGACCAATGATAAGGGGCGCCCGGGGTCCCCCGCAGACTGACAAGGGGCCCCCCACAGACCAATGATAAGGGTAGGCCAGGGTCCCCCGCAGACTCATGATAAGGGGCGTCCGGGGTCCCCAGGAGATGAGTAAGGGGCGCCCCCCGAGGCTGGTGAGTGCCGGACAACCACCCACAGAGCCGCTGCTGGGAAGGAAATTTGGGACTATTCAAGATACAAAACCCAAGGTCTTCCAATGACTGCACAGCACCCAAGGATATACGCACTTTCTCTGTTAAGACAAAAAGGTGCTTTTGTGCCTCAAATAATAAAAATAATATACATTCCTTGTTACAAATTCCAATACAGGAAAGAAGAGACGGGGGAAAGGTCACTTCACATTTCCCCACCATAAGAAAACACCACTCTTAGCCTTCTGGCAACATCCTTCTGGCTTGTCCACTTTTGACAAGAAAGCAAGCAAGAAAAACTGGAAAAGGCAGGAGAATACATTTGTAGCCACATGGCACAAGAATGCTGGGAAACGTCTTGTTAGTGATGACAAAGGTTATAAAGCCCAGGTCACTGGCAAAGTGAGGAGGCAATGGCCATTTCCATATTATTACTCGTTTCCACCACAACATGTTACACAGTGTAAAATTCATTCCATTGTATCTGACACTGTGCACATATGAGCACAGACAGGAATCATACAGTCCAGGGGGGTTGACAACTGCATCTACCCAGCAAACCAATCCCCTATCTTGACAGACCGCTGACACCCGACCCTTGGCAGTCTGTCTATGCTCTCACACTCCCAGCCCACTCCCAGGAGACTACTGTTCTGATTTCTAACGGTACAGATGGATGTTACCTGTTCCTGAACCTCATATGAATGATATCAGGCAGCATGTACAGTTGGCATTTGGCTTCTTTGAAGATTTATTGCAGTACAAACTATAATAATGAAGTTTTCTTTCAGCTTTTTCTTCAATAGTGTTTAAACATATTACTATTAGTCACATAATTCACTTGCAAAAAAAATTTTTGTAATTAAATTCAATTTTTTTTAATTGCTCTGATATTCACATATATGGAATTTTCTTCGGTTGCATTTCCCAAACATCCTTGGGTAGCTCTCCTACAATACCCTCCCAGTGCTCTCTCTCCTTCCCCAGTTCCTGACCTGGGACGGCTGGTTCAGTAAGGTCTTTGGTGCAGGGCTGGGGGCGCTAAGAGCAGGCGTGGGTGGCTCTGGTCAGGGTGGCTCACTGCCTAGCAGTAGTGCTCAGCAGAACTTTTCTGCCATGATGGAAATGTTCTACAATCTGAGTGGCCTTGATTGGTGGCCACTAGCTACATGTGGCTTACTGAGCTCATGAAATACAGATAGAGTGATTGAAAATATGTATTTTTAAATTCAAGTGTAAGTAGGCACATGTGTCTGGAGGCTATTGGACAGCACAGGTAGGGCATGTAACATTTGTTGAATTTAATAGAAGTTACTGAGAAATAACCTTTCTTTGAGCTATTTAACTGGAAAATTTAAGTTCTCAAATGCCTGTAAAGTGAGTTCATGAAGCCTAAAAAAAAGAGATTCACTATTTGCTTTAGTTTTCTACAAAAATTTAGGGAGAGGTATTATTAATGTCTGGGCAGCATGGAGAAGTGTCACACGTGTGGATGGCATTTATCACGTGTGCTACAGAAAAGAGATTAAGCATGACCATCCTTACTATGTTACCATATGACACTTTCATTTTACTTAAGCCAATGAATAATTATCCTTCCAAAAAAATCACAAGCCCCTAAATGATCTTGCTAAATCTTTGCTTCCTTACATTAATACTTTGATCTCTATCTTTGGGTGTGTTTCCATAATATTTACATACATTTGTTCTGTGTTTGAGGTCTGCCCAGAAAGTAGGAAAACTGATTAGTAGTTCGGTTTGTGGAATCATTACCATGGCTTTACTGCCCTATCCCATGCCTTGAGTATGAATGACTATGCACCCTCTGCTGAAAGAAACTTAGAAATAGCAATCACATAATAATGCCAATATAACACAGTGATTAATATTTTACTGAACAGGTTCTGGAATTTGGCTGGCTTTGAATTCCAGGTTAGCTACCTGACTCTCTGTGTGACCTCAGGCAAGTTACTTAACCTCTCTGTTCCCTGTCTAGGAATACTACACAAGGTTCCACCTGGGAAAACTGTTAAAGGTGGATTAAAATTAAATGGAGTGACACCTGTGAAGTACTTAAACTAGTGTTAGGCAAAATGTGGGCACCCAACAATGTTAACCAGTATCATCACTGTTGTTACAATAATAACCTCTCTATAATGCTTTTCAGGTTACAAAATATTCCACAGCTTCTATCTCCTATTAACCTGTAACAATCCAGGGAAGTAGGAAAGGCACATTACTTACTATGTTCTCCAGTTGTAGACAAGGAATCCTGTCTCAGAGATTAGCTGACTTGCTCCAGGGCCACATAACAAACTGCCCAAAGCTTCCATCACCAATGGCCTTCAATGCTTGGGCTCGGCCAAACACCTAAACACAGCTCGACGTGCCCATGACAGACCAGTCTGAAACCCTACCATAGACCAGGATTTACTTTAGTTTCCTGCAAAGGAGGGGTCATGATCACCATCTTACAGGAGGACACCTAAGATCAGAGCGGGCACCCAAGGCATGGTGGCCAACCTGAGGGCCAAAGTACACCTCTCTGGCTCCAAAACTTAGCTCTTTCCACTCCACCAAAGTGCTTTGGTAGCTTGAGCCACATGGAGAGTTGGGATGTTTCCCTTAAACCAGGGTGTGCCCTGGACACACATACCAACAGGGCTGTGATTTCCCCATAACTCCAACCAGAACTGCCTGGTTAAGGGGTCTAAGTTTGAGGCAGGAGTGCTGGCTGGTGTTCTGGCCACCCCTCCAGAGACCAGTTTCCTCACCTGAGATGCTTTATACAGTATCTATCTAAAAACAAAAATGAAGGTTGCAGGCCACCGTGCAATCAGTGTAGTACCTGGCCTAAGCAGTTGCCAGAGAGAACAAAGGAAATATGTTTCCTGAACAAAGAAGCCTTGCCCCAAACAGGGAAATTTGGTTTTTACTTTTCACTGACAAGATGATTCAAATCTGTCTGCCATCTGCAACTGCTCAATTAGTAAGCAGCGCTAACAAGCGGTCCGGTCCTTGGTTTGGTGAACACCAGAAGCATCAGAACAGTCTTTTACCTAAAGAACAGAAAGCTTTCTGTAATGGAAATGCTTTTTCTCTCTCGCTGTTAATAACCCCCTGGCCACTGTCCATTTCCTCCCAGAACCAGCTAGGTCCTTCCACAGCAGCCGCATGGACTCTCTACTCTCAAAGCTCGGTGTGACCCCTGCAGGGTCCAGACCAGTCATTCCTCTCCGAGAACACCTGGGACTCATAATCTGCTCTGCAGTCTTTCGGGTCTGCTTCTTCTGGGACAGTCTGTGTCTCAGTACGGGCAGCTGCACAACCACCAGGCAGCAGGCAGCGGGCAGGTGCGCGCTGACCTTGAATGTCAGACAGAGAGGTATCCTCTGCAGTTAAGAGGCTGTCGGCTTCAGTCTCTCACTCTGTGCTTTAGCTGTGGGAGATTTTTCACCCATTTAACCTTCTTCTCTAGACTACAAATGGTGAGATGGCAGACTGGGGAGTTGGAGGTGAGATATAATCTGGCTTGAGAGAACAAAATTTCAGTTCTACTGAATCCAACTCTAGCTCTGTGTCCCTGAACAAACTATGTCCTCCAATAGTAAAATTGGTGGAAATGATGATGGCGACAATGACAATGATGGCATAATAATAACAGTGATAATAGATAATACCTAAATGGTATTATTATCACAGCTGGTATTATTATAAACATTTTACACATGAGAAACCTAAGGCACAGAGATAAGAAAGCTGCCCAAGATCACAGTCAGTCAGTAGGAGTCAGATTTAAAACAAATAAGGGGGAGAGGGAGTGGGTGGGGTCATGGTGTGGCCACTTCTTGGGGGAGGACACAATTTTAAGAGGGACTACCTAACAAACACAGTCAGTGTGACTTAATTCTCTGTAACCTCAATGAGTCCCAAACAATCAAAAAAACATCAGATAGTCTCCAGAGTCCATATTCTAGGACAGAAGGTTTTAAACTATTTTTTTTTTTTTTTGAGACAGAGACTCATTATGTCACCCTTGGTAGAGTGATGTGGCACCACAGCTCGTAGCAACCTCAAACTCTTGGGCTTAAGCAATTCTCTTGCCTAAGCCTCCCAAGTAGCTGGGACCCCAGGTGCCCACCACAATGCCCAGCTATTTTGTTGTTGTTGTTGTTGTTGTAGTTGTCACTGTTGTTTAGCAGACCTGGGCCAGGTTAAAACCTGCCAGACCCAATCTATATGGCTGGCACCCTAACCACTGACATAGGCGCCGAGCCAAAATGTTTTAAACTTTTTGGTCTCAGATTCTCTATGTAATCTTTAAAATACTGAGGATCCCAAAAGAAAATTTTAAAATATTTATTAATTTATTTAAAAAATAGCAATGAACTGATTACATAAGAACATAAATAATATTTTCAATGAGCAATGGCTAAGTTTTCTAAAACATTTGAATGGGAATGGTAGTATAATTTTATATTTTTGCGAATCTCTTGAATATCTGACTTAATGGAAGATAACTGCATTCTCATATTTGTTTTCTACTTCAGTCTACTGTGATAGCTCTTTTGGTTGAAAAATCCAGCGTCACGCATACATGTAGTTGTATTTTCAAGGTCTTTTCTGGTAATTGTGGATATTCCTTTGTTCCTATACTGAAACTCCACAAGTATAGTTTCTGAAAAGTTGACTTTAATGTGGAATTTGAAATTATACCAATGAACTTTTGATATTCTGTAATATCACAATTGGTTTGTTAGTCTACTATATTTCACTGAACATAATGCTCTTCAGTTCCATCCATGTTGTTGCAAATGACAGGATTTCATTTTTTATGGCTGAATAATATTCTATTGTGTGTATGTAGCACATTTATGTAGCAATTGTTTTCACTAATATCTAGGGGTTAAAACAATTTAACTCATGGAGATAAAGAGTAGAACAATGGTTATTAGAAGCTGGCAAGGGTAGTAGGATGAGGGGACAGAGACGGGATGGCTAATGGGTCCTAAAATTAGATAGGAGAAATAAGACCTAGTGTCTTGGTGGCATTATAGGGACTATAGTAAGTACTAATTTGTGTAAATTTCAAAATAACTAAAAGAGTGGAATTGGAATGCTCCTAAGGCAAAGAATTGATAAATGCTTGAGGTGATAAATACCCCAATTACCCTGAATTAATTATTATACATTGTATGGATATATCAAAATATCACATGTACCCCACATGTAAGTTCAATCATTACATATTCATAATAACTAAAAATAGAAAAAATTAAAAAATCAATTGGTCTACTTTGCATTATGAAATGATTTTTTAAAATTTCATGCATGATTTGATGCTGGATATTTCGAGCTTTATCTTTAAAATGAAACTAAATGGTCAGGCATTGTGGCTTATGCCTATAATACCAGCACTTTGGTAGCCTGAGGCAGGTGTATAGCTTAAGGTCAGAAGTTTGATACCAGCCTCAGCAAGATCAAGACCCTGTTTCTGTAAAAAATAGACAAATTAGCCACTCATTGTGGTAGTAGGTACCTGTAGACTCAGATACACCAGAGGCTGAGGCAGGAGAATCGCTTGAGCCCAAGACTTTGAGGTTGCTGTGAGCTATAATGACACTATTGGACGCTAGCCAGGACGACAGAGTGAGAACTTCACTCAAAAAAAAAAAGGAAAATAAATAACGATTTTTCCTTAGTGACAAAAAGAGAGGTCAGTATAAAGAAACTAGATGTGGCATAAATGAGGAAAGTGACACAAGGGACAAAGGGAGTCATAGGAGAAGATAAGGATAAAGCACATTAAACTATTATAAGAGGAAAGGGCTTCATTTGGGGGGAAAAACAGCAGCATTTAAGGAGCACTTCCCAAATGCTTAATCAAATACTCTCATTTAATCCATTCTCATCCATGATCAGTGAGGTTGGATGTATTATTCGTGCCTTACAGAGGAGCAGACAGGTGCATGAGGCCGCATAGTTAGGGAATGTGGGATGGGAACCAGCTACATCCGACCTGGCAGCTTGCAACCTGTTCTAAGAAAAGGTTTGTTTTTTTTTTTTTAATTCCAAAAGTGGATTTAAAATATACAGACATTTTAAATCAACCAAAAAAGGTAAAAACTTCTTGCTCCTTTCCCTTCCACTTCCCTCTCATTCCACTGCTAACAGTAAGTCACAGTTAGCACAGATAACTTTTGCCCAACACTCAGAATTGCTCCATGACCCTCTTTACCCCTTGCAAGGAAGACCCCCGGCTGGGCCGGAGCTATTGTGGTGACAGCAGAACCAACAAGGGAGAAGGCTGAGATGGTTTGAGGTAACTAGCACCAAAGTTACATGATGACAAGTGTATTTCTGGCTCTGGCTACTTTTCTGGAACCTCTTAGAGTCATGGGTTTGACGTATTTCTCTGGCTCAATCTTGATCATTGTGGGAGAAAGAAGAAAAATGATGTAAACGGCAAACAGAATGAAGCAAATGAATGGAGAGTGGTGAGTGCAAAGATGCAACCCCCCGGTTGCCCACAGGTGGCATGCAGAAGTTCCCACTGAAGAGAGATGTAGCCAGTTTCATCAGTTACAACGTGGTCGGTCACAATGGGAGCCAATCCAATCCTGTACCTCCTAATGGATTTTCCCATAAGTTAGAGGCTTGGTGGTGAGAAGTCAATGATGAAGTTACCTGGTTTTGTCCTTCCAAATGTGATTCTTAGTTATCGTTTTAATTTTCAATATTTTTCAGAAATATCAGCCTAATTATATACCTATTACCTTTTAAAATAAGATGTGTTCCACTTAGTTTTTTTTCATTGATGAGGGGATGTCTTTATTATTGGTTTTAACTCTGAAGCATTGTCACAGGGGAGAGGGGCTGTAATAATCCCTTCCTAAACTGCAAGGGTCCTTAATACTATCCTACCGAAGGAGCCACCAAACTAAAGTGAAATTGTAACCTGAAGCCCAGTGCAAAAAGAATATGCACAAAATCAAATCAACTTCACAACCAAGAGAAACACCAAAATGTTTCACAATTACAGTGTCTAAAGCACTTCTTAGAAAATATTCATCTTAGGAAGAGTCTGTCAAAGGGGATTTTTGTTCTCTTTGGTTGAGTCAGTATCACTAATAATACTATGTAATGCTTTGGTTTCACAGAAAGCCCCTGGAAGAATGTTTTTCAATTTACTCATTTTGTTTGTTGCTAAGTTCATATTACATTATATTCCATAGATTTGTTTTTCCCTCATCTTTTCTCTCACAGCAGTATAACTGAATTGAAGTTATTCCAAGGACAAACTTCTTTTCTATTCTTAATCCCCCCACCACTCAATTCTCCAACCCCAGCTTCCATTTCTCAGCCTCAAATCCCCAAAGGAAAATGAAAAGAAAAAAAAAAAAAGGCTTTGAGATGCCTTTTTGCCACTTAGAGCAAAAGACAAAGGAAAGACTGGTTTATGGTTTCTAAGGCCTCTCCTAACAGCAGCCTGTGCTCTGAAGCATGCTGGGTCCACTAGAACTTACTAGAACTTGGCCTCTATTCTCTTTTCTCTTTTTTTAAATAACATAATGCCTGGCATTGGACATGAAGCACAAAATTCTTGAGAAAGTTTGTTTCCCTTTTCTATAAATTATAGGATCATAAAGTGGCCATTATAATAAGTTTACAGGGTACAACACAGTACATACCCACAAGTTAGGAAATAGGACCACCTTAATGGGGGGGGGAGGATAGTGACAGGAAATCAGTGAGTGTATTTCTAAAGTGCTCTGAAAGAATATAATGATAGAAACACATATTTGAAATATTATCCTTTTACTTACAAAGATATGCCCACATTTCTTGTTTATTCAATAGTGCTTGCTTTTATTTTTATTCACTACAAGCAAATAAAATAGCTATTCTTTCTGGTTTTCTATATTTCTGTTTTCCTACTCTTGTGGGATACTTCCTTCCTAGTTATAATCCAGGTCTCTAAAAACTGGACCCAGTTTTAAAGACTGGACTCTCAAAATGTCCCACCCGGTGGAAGTGTTCCCCCCGCCCCCAATGTGTTTTCCTCTGTCCCTGCATTTCCTTTAGTAGCCAGCATCTGGCACACTGCTCACTGTGTACTGGAAGGCTTGCTTCAATGCTCTAGTGTAATTATCCCTAAAGCAATTTCCCCACATAGGCATTGTTTTGACCCCCATTCTACAAATACGGAAACCGAGGTTTAGAAGGGCCAAGGGACTTACATAGGGTCACTGGTCCCATGGCAGAGCTTGGATTTCAAGCTGAGTTCCTTATCAGGTTCTCCTTAACCAACATACTGGGTTGCCTCCCTTCCTTGAAAAGGGCCTAATTTGCTGGAAGCTTTGGAAATGACCTTGACTAAGATCTGGCCTCCAGCAGACACCCACCTCCCCCCCCTCCCTCCAAGAAACTGGCCACCCAGAACTCAAGGCTGAAGGGCCTCTGACCATGCTAGGATTTCCTGCCACCAGTTACTTTGAGTTTCCTTTCACCAGAAAGTGCCTGATGCCACTGACCAGTGTAAAACCCAACCCGAGCCTGGTCTGGCAGCTGAAGACTGGACTAGGGTTCCCCACCAGGGTATGAACGAAAGCCCTAGAAAATGTTGTCAGAGAGCAGTTCTCCAGAGTTTTCATTTGGTTAGTTCAAAACAGGAAGCCACACTCCCCATCTCCCCCTCACCTCCTAACTAAAATCCAGCTGTATTTTCTCTCTTGGGTCAAGAAAACTGCCTTTCAGTTTTATACAATAACGCACAGAACTCCAAGCTGGGCAGTTGTTTAGGTAGTTTCATCTTTCACACTTTTCTGAATGTTCTACAAAGTGAATGCTGCTTGTTAGAAGACCAGCATTTTAAACATTGTACTATGAAGTTTCCAAGTTATTACCTCCTGCAAAAATTGCAGGACAAGTAGCAGAATATAACACAGAAAAGGAGATGGGGTATATTAAAAATGCTATATAAAAATATTTCAAAAAAGAAAAGCACTGCTGAATTGCAAATTGGCTTCATATATTAGAGTTTTATTCTGCTAGTTACACCTGAGACTTGCAGACTCTGGTGGGTGGGCATCAGAAGGTTCTTGAACTACTTGCAGTTGTAAGCACTAGCGTGTGTTTTAGGCTGGAGAAGGTGGTCCGTGTGTTATGTTTGTGTAAAGGAGGGACGTGCATCTATAAGCCTGCCCAGTACCTGTCTCTCGTGGCAGCTCGGGCCTCAAAGGACTCTTAGGCCCTTTATTAGGCCTCTCCTTACTGCATTCCAGGAAGCTTTGCCTCATGAAAAATCAGAATTTGAGAGATTAATATGAATAACGTTTGGAAATGCAATGACCCCAAAGTGATCACCACCACTCACCCAATGCCCAGTGGAGAGGAGACCAGCGCCTTTAAAGTTAATTTCTCCAGCCAAACCCTCTCAGTAAAGAGCAAAAAAGACCACATCTTGATGCCGGCCCCCAGTTTTTACAATGCATTTTATTATTCATAAAAAAATAAATTTATTTACATATGTTATTTCCTGTGGTTGTCCAGCCTCCAGGCAGCAGCACCCCTAGCAGCACCCCTTCGGCTGTTCCCACGAAGGTCACTTGCTTCAGAACAGCCCCAGCTGTCCACCTTGCAAACCCCTCTGCGCAGAAAAGAACGGGGCTGGGGGAGACGGTGACGGGGAAAGTCGGAATCGACCTGGGGGTGATTAGGGGAGGAGAGGGAAGTGGTGGACGGGGAGGCCTGAGGGAGATGGGGCTGGGGTGGGGCAGAGGGGCTGGGAGGCTCCAGTCTAAAAGGGAAGGAGGTGGACGGACCTCCTGTTCAGAAAGAGGAGGAGGGCGACCCGAGTCCCGAGGCAGTGGGACAGTGGGGGGGGGGCTCTCAGTGGGAGGTCAAAGAGCCTGGAAAGCTTAGGGCTAACCCCATCGCAGGTGGTCTCTTCAAGTGTGACTCTACCCCGCCCAGTGCGCCACAGGAATCGTCCCTCCCGGAAAGATACAAACCTCGCTCAGATGGGCCATTCTCCCCTCTTTGCAACTTAAAGCTGTGCCCCAAGGTAGATCTCACAGTCTTTAAAGCTTTTCCAGCGCCCATTAGCCGCCAAAGGTCTGTGCCAGGCAGAATCGTGCCACCGCACACACGATCAATCTGGCCTGGCTCAGAAACTAACCCCTAGGCGATTGGGCACTGGGCTCAGACCAGCCCATTTGGATCTTGGTCCACGCTCTCCACACAAAAGGAGGCTCTTTCTGGAGAGGCAAAGCGTTGTTATCCAGATCAGTGGCAGTGGTAGCCGCGAGCACTCTGCGATGACAGTCATGCCTGCTACCTGTCGTGTTGACAGTTCCAGGGAAAGGGGAAGGGTCAAGGAGAATCCAATGCAACCTCTTCCCAGCTCACGCTGTCTCCCTTTTCTCTGTGGCCTCCAAATACAAGCGTTTAACGAATAATCCCATTCAGTGAATTCGAGTCCAATTTAAGCGGTGGTTCCACACAGTCTGCTGGCTGTAGAAACTTCTTTGGAGTCAGAATCGGGTCGTCCTGAGACCACGAATGGCCATGTCTGTAAGACCAAAATGAACATCAGACATTAAAGGAGAAACAACAGTCTCAATATGAACTCCAAATAATCACGGAACCACTTTCCTAAGTGAACTCCAAATAATCAGGATCTTTGAGTAGCTCAGAGTTTATCAGTGTTCTGGGAACCTGAAGGTCTTCTCTCCGAGCCAGAATTTTAATTTTACCCGATGTGGATAATGGGAGAGACCTGCGGTGTCTGTTCATGACTTTGTCCGCATGATAATTTGGTGAAACTTGCATGAGTTTGGAATTTGGTCGTTTAATTTCCCTCCCCCAACACACACACACACACCCAACCAGTCATCCACTGCAACTAGGAACTGGGCTTGGATAAGATCTTTCCCAAGCGGGAGAATTGGCAGGTCAGAGAGGGACTTTCCAGACAAATTCCGCCTGGGAAAACTTTGCTATCCTGCACCAATGAAAGTCTCCAAAGGCGCTGTTACAGAGCTCGGCCCTCCCTCCTTCTTCAAGAAAGCAAGGTTTGCTGATTCGAACCTGCCAGACTCTTAACTGGAAGAAACTGGGCGAGGGAGATTTGCCATTCAGTCTGCTACTGAATAATAGTTGGAACCAGGATTTTTCCCGGAAGTAGGATATTAGGCGATGGGTGGCTGTCGCTACAGCGGCACCGCGTACAATGATAAGGAAGAGGCAAACACGGAAGGGTGGATGGTTCTTTCTAGGGAAATGGCTGGCCCCTCCCTTGATTTGGGCCAAACTAAAATAGCTTTCTCGTCCCGCGTCCCCAAACCCGCCCCCCTTTCCGGATTCTTCCCACCCGGCCGACGCCCAGGAGCGCGTGGGCATCTCCCGGCCCTCGCCGGTGTCCTCCGCGCGGCGCCCCTACCAGGTTCACCGGGTGCACGTAGCCGTTCTCGTAGCGGTCCTCCTGCAACAGCTGCCGCAGGTGCGCGATGTAACTGGAAGCCAGTCGGAGAGTATCCAGCTTGGAGAGTTTGGTGTCGGGGGGCACCCAGGGCAGGCTGGTCTTGAGCCTGGAGAAAGCTTTGCTCAGCACGCGCATCCGGGCGCGCTCGCGGGCGTTGGCCGCGTTCCGCTGGGACTGCTTGCACTCGGCCGCCGAGCCCTTGGGCGGGAGGGGCTTCTTGCCTCCGCCGCCCGCGCCGCCACCTGCGCCGACGCCCCCAGCGGCGCGGGGCCGCTTCCTCTTGCAGCCTCCCGCACCGCCGGCTGAGCCCAGAGCGCACCGCCCGTCTTCGCCGTCGGGGTCCTCCTCCTCCGCAGAGGAGTTGTCACTGGGCGAGACGTAGCTGCGCTCCGTGCCGCGGAGGGGGGGCCTCTTGGAGGCGGGAACCGGGTACTCCCTCGGCAGTCCCCGCAGCTCCATCTCCTCCGGGTCGCTCACCGAACCCGTGGACATCTCGTGGTTCCCCGCGCCCACGCGTGTCCACTTTCCTCCGCCCTAGCCAGCCTCGCCGTCTCCGCCTTCCGCTCCTTGGCGGAGGCGGAGGGAAAGGGGAGCTCCGAGGAGGACCGCAGACCTGAGCCGAGAGGCGCGGAGGCCGGAATTCGAGGTGGGCGGTAAGAGCGAGCACGCCCCGCCACCGACCCCGCAGAGCGCGGCCCAGAAGTTGGCGCCCAAGCCCCAGCTCTGCGCGCACCACCCTGAGCTGCGCCTTCTGACCAGACTATTTATCTGTAGTCCTTGGAACAAACCACCCGGGCAAAGAAGAGGGGGTTAGAAAGGGGGGCAGAGGTGGGGCAGGGGCGTGGAAAGGGTGGGGACCGCTTTTCTGCGTGCAGAGGAGTGGTTGGTGGGGGCAGGGGCCCGAGATGCCTCGGCAAAGCTGAGATTTGGGCACTGAGGCCCAACTGACCCAGGATGCCAGTTCAGGGTAAGTATGGATCCGAGAGGGAGGGAGGGGGAAGAGCTTTCTCACCCACCCTGCTATCACCCCCCCCCCGTTCCCTAAATCCCCCAACCCTACTCATCTTAGAGGTGAAGATGCTCCGACTCCTAGAGACCCCAGGATCCCGACTTCTGCTTCTCTCCCAATCTTCTTTGAAGAACTCAGTTCAAGTTCATCATAATGTGTGATTGGCTATCCAGGGCTTGCCCAATGAAAGGGAAACAAACAAGCAAAGGCTCCACAATGCACAATAGACTCCTCTCATTTTCCTTCTTCCTCTCCTTTAAGGTAGTGTAATGATTTACAAAGCACCTCTATCTGCAATACTTTGTTTCACCGTCAAATACAATCTGTAATTTAAATGTTGCTATTTATACCTTGCAGAACTTGAAGCTGAGTTTGTAGATAGATATTAAGTAAAAGACCCAAACTCACCAGGCTGGTAAGTAGAAAGAAGATTCAAAATCCGTGTTGAGAAATCCTGGCCCACTGGTCTTTTAGTCTGCTGTACGCCTCCTGGCCACACCGCAGGATGTTGTATCTGGTGTTTTCCACTATGTCGAGAGTTCATGGTTTTGTTTTTAATGATACAGTGGGATCTTGCCCTAATGCTTTGAGTATAAGATAGAGAATTCACTGCTGTTGTAGGTTGCGTATTGAAGGGGAAACTCCTGGCTGTAGAATGCTTAGTTAGCCCAAAGTAAAAAGAAAAAGAAAGAAAGAAACATGACAAAAACAGCACCAGAATTATCAGGTCCCATTCCAACCCGAATGAAAACATGCTGTCCCTCCCACAAAGGAAACTAGAAGGCACTTGGAACTCATGGTCAGAGGATGCTATACTTCCTTATGGAAATGGACCTTAATGGCCAGCCACTGAGTGCCTACTGTGTGGCAGTCACTGTACTTGGGAATAGCCCCTTGAGAAACAGACCTCCTATGATATTGAGATATGGTTACTCTGTTTTACAGAGAAGAAACAGTCTTCCCAACCAGTTTAAGTGGTTAACTTGATCTTTCGTGAAAGTTCACTGGCTCCTTAGCTGAGCAAGGTGCAAGGGGACCAGTGTGCAGTCAGCCTAGGGCAGAGCTGGCAGAAACTGCTGGGTCCACCCTGCTGTGAGGGTTCCTACAGCAGAACAAATGCCCCTGCTCAGTGCCTGAAGTGCTGCGACAGGTGGCTGGCGGGGCTGACTTCATCACTCAGGCATCATTCCACCTTCATCTCCCAGGGCAAGCCTCCCTCATGGGGGATGTTTCACAGAGCCCCTCCTGTGCTCACCCCCATATGCAAAGATTTTCTTCTTGTACATTTTGTCTTTTGGTTGGGGGGGCTGGGGATGGGCTCATTCTGGGACAAGTTGAGTAAAAAGATCATTTGCTCTCTGTTCCCTCTGGGCGGAGAAAATGCAGGGAGTATTTGACAGAGCACGGAAATCTTTCTTGAACTTGAACTTGACTGCTGGAGTGCTTTGCCAGGCAAAGGAGGAAAGACAGACAAGGGGGAACAAAACGATGTGAGGGGAGAGTTCCAGGTTAGCTTTTTGCATTGCCTATTGATGACTTGAAGCTATCAGCATAAGCACATAGTCCCACACATTAGGCGCAGGCATATAGGTTTTTAAAATCTGAATTGTTTATACAGGTGCAGAACAAAGTCTTTCTTTAGAAAAGATTAATGGAGGGAAGGGCGCTAGATTTCTCTAAACAGTCGCAAAAACTGTACCCAGCCTTAGCTCTAAGGGGGTCACGGCCAGTTTCTTTATTTCTTGAAGAAACTGCCTGACCTCAACAATTGGGCTCACTTTTTATAGCAATTGCCCCCTCTCCTTTTCTGCTTTCTTCTTCTTCCTTCTTTCTTCCTCCCCCTCTCTTCTTCCCACATCCTTCTCTCTCTCCCTCTGTTCTCTTTGAGAATGTCAGCTATTTTTTTTTTTTGATTTTTGCTTCATTGTTTATCTTTCTTTCATTCTCATTTTCTTTCCATTTCTTTGTACTTACATATTTTTTACTCCTTTTTTTTTTCAAACTTCAGACTTGTAATGAAGATTAGGAAATTTATGTAGATTACATATTAGCATATAACTGTAGTTTGCTTTAGCATGTATGTAATACCTGACATTTGTCACCTCTTTACACTTTCAAAGCATCTTTTCCTTCTCCTGGGATGGTTACAACCTCCCCTGGAGATGAGCAGTGTAACTATAACTATCTCTTTTGAAAACCCAGGTTTTTCCCATTGTTTTGCTGCAAATGAATAAGAAAGATTTTATTTTTGTATTTATTTAAAGAAGCACATTGAAATTAGTTCCTATTTGCATGTGTTTCACAAACTTAAAGATTTGTAACAGGTATTTATCATTGTTTATTATGTACATTGATGACCTTCAAATTCTTTAGCAATTTTTTTATAAATATGCAATGTGGGTGGGTGTGGTTAAAGTTATATTATGAAGGAAACATTAATCCTTTTAATGTTACCCCAGATCAGCATAGGCCAATCATTCTGGCTTTCCTGCTTACGGGATGTATGACTATTGCTTATTTACTTTTTTTTTTGTTTTTGAGCCTTCATTTCCTAATCTGTAAAGTGCATTATCTTTATGTGAGGAGGAGACATTATATGAGGAATTGTTGGGGTCAGAGCCTGGTACAGGGGAGAAGATCTGTAAATCCAGTTATATTATCACTAGGAACTGCCCTGCCCCACCTTAAACAGCTAGTAAGTATCACCGCCAAGGGCTGGCCTAGTTTTTGAACTTCAGGGCTTGCTGTGGGTTCTAGCTGCCATCAGGATGTTTTATTTGCTTTTACTTCAGGCATCTAGGGTTTGAAGTCCCCATTACACAACACTTTTCACAGTTCCCATAAGGGACCTCAGTGAGGGAAAAATGGATGGACTTCAATAGAAACAGTTTTTTCTCCCCCGCACTCCCAGCTCTCTCCCCAGAGAGTTGCAGCATTTCCCTAAGCCTTGCTTTCTGGTTTGGAGCAAAGGGAATAAAACACCTATGTCAGAGTTACTGGAAGCGTCAAGGGAGATTGTGGTGTCCGTGGAAGCAGCATTTTCAAGTGGAACACAGAAAGGCATTTCATAGATGAAAATATTTTAAAATGCAGTTTTTTTCTTTAAAGGGACAGTGCAGTGGGATGATAATTACAGACCATAGGAAAAAGCTGTTCATTGCCACTTTTCTCTGCCAACTGTGTCATAAGTGAGAGTCTAATGTTGGGCAGCGCAGGTGGGCTCAGGGTTTAGGAGAGCAAGGGCTTCCTCTATCCTTCAGCAAGGCTGTGACAAAGCCCTGTCATGAGCAGGCACTCAAGAAACAGTGGTGGAAATGTTTTTATTTGGCTAGAGCCCTCCCCACAGCACCTTCTTGGTGGTGTCCCTTCCCTGATCTATCCTGCTGCTTGGAGCCCGGCCCATCCCGGGGGGGGGGACAATTGCCTTTGATTTAGAGAAACAAAGAACCCAGATCGGTGTAGGCCAGTAAGGAAACCACTGGCCACATGAGGCCTCTCCACCAACGTGAGCCTTGAAATGCAGTAAGCCGTGTGTTGTAATGTAAAATGTACACTGGGTAGTGCAGATTTAATATGAATAAAATAATGTAAGACATCTCATTAACATTTTAAAATATTAATTATATGTCAAGCAATGAAAACATTTTGGATATATGAGGTTGAATGAAATATGTTATGATGAAAAATAACTTTACTTTTTCAAATTATTGTCTATACTTACTAAAAATTTAGAATTACATATGCAGATCCTATTACATTTCTGTGGGATAATTAAGGGTCTGATCACATGGGTTAATTATGCAATTGTGCATTGAACATCTACCTTTTGTTGTGGTGAGGTGTTGGGGAGACCAACTCCTGCCCACTTGGGGAGCACATTCTTTGGAAACAAGTTGGACAGAGTGGAGAGCGCAAATTACATCACATTTGGTCTCCCTTCTCCTTGTCATTGGGCCCACATCTCACCATGTGTACCCAACCTTGTAAAACCCTCCACACCGCAGATCATGTAGAGAAACATTTCCCTTTGGGATTTCAATACCCCTTTGCCATAGAGACCTTCTTACCAGGAGGCATTTGCCTTGATTCTTCACGGCTGGATGGGCCACCGTGAAGAAGGGATGCAGTGCCCAGTATTTGGTCATTGTTAGGCAACCCTAGGGTTAGAGTAAGACATCCAGTTCAGGAAGATGAAGGCTCTGGGGTCAGTTATGCCATGTGGTCTGCGAATCTTGTTATTTACTGGTCATGTGGGATCATAAGTAGGCCATAAGGTTAGGTCTGGATAGTTCAAGGTCAGTGATCTTCTCTTATCTACATAAAGGATGTGTGGGCCCTGCTCCAGGTCCAGAATATCCACTGTCCTGGTGTCACTCAGGATGTCCCCACTGTCCAGATGGTGGAAAAAAGGGAACGCCATTCACCTGGGCTTCCCTGGGCACCAGATTGGGCACATGTAGGAACAATTGGAATCCACAAAGGGAGTCTTTTGTCATCCCTGATACAACTGCCTCTCTGATACTGGTTTATTTATCCAAGAACAGCAGCAAGATTGCAGATTCTGGGGCTTAACTGCCCTGTGAACCCCAAATTCCAGCTGGAATGCTCTGTGTTTTTGGCAAAATGACTACTTAGCTTAATATAGAAGCCTAGCAACTTTCAGAAAGAAAGGCCTTATAGTAAAGGCTTCTGTAAGAGGCCTGCTCACAGAATCCCTGACACTCAACAATATTGGAGAATTCTAACCCAGCTCTAATCTGGGTTAGAGCTGTGGCTCTGGGTCTGAGAATAATTTTACTTTTTTAATACCCTGGAAGCGGCCTTTCACTCTTAGGCAGAAGCTAAGAAAGTTCTGTATCATGGGATTTCCCCTTTTTAAGTACTTTTGATTTTATTGGCAATACTTGGAAGTGTGAAAAGACTCTGTTACTGAAGCAGCCCTTAAAGTTGTAGCACACAGCTCTGGTCTCCAGCGTTTTGATTCCAAGACTTATTTACTATGAAGTTACTAGGAGAGAAGTGTCACTCTACCACATGGCATGTACTAGACAGAGCCCCTTTTGCTGTGTACATTAGGAGACTTCTGCATTTTATCAGGTAAGATTGTATCTCTGTGTACAGCCCTTGGAAGTTGCCAGAGTTAAAAACTTAAGGCCGCCTACGTGCAGACCCCGTGGGAAATGTAGAGCATTGCATCAGGTCAGTTATTACATTACTGCAATTTCTCTCTCTTCCTGTCCCCTCTTCTGGTAGTGGCTCTGCTCAGAGTATTCTCATTTTAGCAGTCCCCACACCCCCACCCCAGGGCACATCCCCTATACTAACTAAATGACTCCTGGCGCCAGAAGGAAGTTCTCATGTAATAGATACTCTGTTGTGTCAGAGAACAAGGATTCTGTACTCTTTGTCAACCAGTTCCTTAACCAACTCAGCTGTGAAAGAGAAGTCTAGCTTATTTACATATGACCTTTGTTTCCCTAGTCCCCAACCCATGTGACCTCCAATTCTAAAGTAAGCTCTAAGATGATCAGTGTAGGGAGGGGTTTTGGGAAATGAGCTTAGTTTTTCTTGTCCTCCTCCCCTCTTTGGTTTATTTGTGTTGCTCTTCTCAATTAGCAGAAAAAAACCAACAAGGAAATAAACCAAGAACACCCTGCTATGTTCTTCCTTAGGTTTCAGTCTCAAAGGAGAACTCCTTGAGAATGCTGGAAACAGAATGACTTAAGGTATTCTCATGCCGGTTTTATCCTTCACCCCTATTCCTTCTTAGATTGCCACCTTTGCAACTTCCTTTAGGAAAGTTGGGGCAAACTTAAAATAGATAAGAAAAAGAAAGACTAAACTATAAGCTCAATGAAGGCCTCTGGGTCTCCTTCATAGGGGTAGCCCTAGTGTCTAGCTGGCAGCACATGAAAAGAACTACCTAGGTGTTTGATGATTTGAAATTATTCACTGATACATGAACACCAACTAATCTTCACCCACAATTAATGGGGAACAGGCACTCAACCAATTCTTTCATTTAAGAAACTTGGTTTATTCCTCTGTAAGCTCCCCCACTGTCAGCACTTACAGGGATCCTATTACGTTTCTTATTAACTGATGGACTTCTAAAGAATATTTCCTGTTCTCAAATGTAGCTTCTATATCTCTCTACTTGTCATACACTGTGCTTACCACAACCCCCACAGTTATTCTGAATAACTTAAGAATTACATTTATTATAAATATCCCAGAAGCACTGTTTCCTCCTTATGACAGTGAAATGGTGCTTTAAATACCATTTGTTACTTTTTTTTTTCCTAATTGAAAATATTCAGAATTTTGGTAAAAGTTCCAGGGATCATTGACCGACAGAGGAGAAATTAAAAAGTGAAAATGGCCAAGGGTAGAGGCCTCTAAAAGCCCACACATTTAATGGGGGAACAGAGAAGGGGAATTCAGAGAAAGGCAGTAATCAGAGAGGAAAACCAAGAGACTAGTATTATTGAAAGCAAAGGAGTAGTTTCAGGAAATAATGGGTGGGGACTTTCAGTTGAGAAGGTCTGGGGAGACCATGTCTTGAAGCTTCCCCATGTGTTCTAAGCACATATCAATGAGAGCTAAAATGTAAACAAGAATTGAAGGGATGTCGCCATGATCAAAAGCAAGGAAATTGTATCTGTGGACCAGGAGTGGAACAGAAAGTGAATGTTGAGTGGGGCTGAAGCTCCTGCCTAGTCCCATGAGCTTGCTTGCATGGGAGTATCTAGGAGTTGAGTTCCTTTGCAGACAAAGGAACAAAGTGATCACGTGGGCAGAAGGAGACTCACCTGGGTAGCTACTTTAAGTAGGATGCTGGAGTAGGTAAGGAAGCAAAGGGAAGCGAGCCCATCCAGGCACAGATTGGGGTTTGTGATGGGGAAGGTTTCCATTAATTTTTTCTCTTCGTTGTGGGTCACGTGTTCCTGCCTCTTTGCACACCTTAACTTTTGGTTGGATGCTAGACATTGTGAATTTTGCCTGTTGGATGCTGCTTATTTTTGTATTTCTTTAATAATTATTGATCTCTCTTCCTGGGATGTAGTTAAGTTACTTGGAAATAATGATCCTTTGGGGTCTTTAGTTTAAGATGTGTAGAAGGAATCAGAGCAGGGATCATTTTAGGTGTAATTTCCCCCTCATCACTGAAGCAAGACTCTTCTGAGCACTTAATCCAATGCCCTGTGAAAAGGAAATTTTCCAATCTGGCTGGAGCAGGTATTATTCCTGGCTCTGTGTAAGGACCTCACTGTGTTCTCTTTCATCTTTTTTAGTGATTCTTCCTTCAGCATCTGACAGCATCACATGCTTATGCTGCTTAGCTGAATACTCCAGGGGGCCCTCTACAGATCTCCAAGTTCTCTCTCTGCTCACCTCTCTTCTCTGGCACCCTGTCCTGAACTCTCTAGCTGCTTTGGTAGCTCTCTCAGCATCTGTTTTCTCAACTCTGGAAATTTGTTTGGCTGTTCCTGGATTGCCTTTTTCTGCTCTCCAGCCTGGAAACTGTCTTGGCAATAGCTGGGACAATTGAAGGGTTTACCTTGTTTGTTTCACATTTCTCAGTGCCTTCTGTCCTTTGTTGTTTTATGTCAAATATTTTAAGAGCAATTGCTTTATATATTTTGTCTACTTTATGTTTTTTTTTCAGGTGGTGGGGTAGGTCTCCCCTGTTACTCATTCTTGGCCATAAGTGGAAGTCTTTGGAATGGCACTTTAATAGGAAACTTTTTCTTTCTTTGTTTTGTTTGTTTTTAAGAGTGAGAGTTGCTTAAACATGCTTGTATTTTGAGAAAATGATACTGCAGAAAAAGAGATTAAATATATTGAAAATATAGGGAAGAAACTAAAGATATCAAAATATGGGGGCAATATTAAAGATAAGGATGTAGTGATAGACTCCATTCCCATAGCAGGTGAAAGGAAATGCGTTAAGTTTGAAGAAGAGAAGACGCATCTCTTTTTCTGAAATGAGAAGGAAATACATAGTGTGGGAGCTCATTGTAGGTCAGCAGAGATTTGTAATAGCAAATTAAAGAAGTCAGCCCCTGATGGTCCTTCTTTTCTCAGTGGAGTATAAATTAAGGTTATCTACCTAGAATGGATGGGTGGGCATGAGCTATTAGCATCAATCACAATGGGAAATTGGGGGAATAATTATTCAAGAGGTTATTAGAAGGCTCTGAATAGGGGTAATTCTAAACTTCAGTATCCCCTAAATTTTACATACAAAGGTATTGAGTTTGCTATAGGTAAGTCCCTTGCTGAAAGTTAAAAAGATAGTTGAAGAGGATCTTGGATGTCCAGAAAGATAGTCTAACACTCTTGCTACCATATCCTGCCTGCGGTGGTTGATTTTATGTCAGCTTGACTGGATAGTTGTGCAAACATTATTCCAGGCATTTCTGTGGAAGGCTTTTTAATATGAGATTAACGTTTTCATCACAAGACTTTGAGTAAAGCACATTGTTCTCCGTTATGTTGGTGGGCCTCATCCAATCAGTTGAAGTTCAGTCAGAAAAAGACCGACCTTCCAGGAAGAGGTAGAATTATGCCAGAGGCTGCCTTCAGACTAGAACTGCGGCCCTTCTCTGCATCTCCAGCTTGCCAGTGTACCCTGCAGAATTTAAGCTTGCCTCCATAATCCTGTAAGGCACTTCCTTAAAAAAATCTTTCTCCCTCCCTTACCCCTTCTCTCCCATTCTCTCTCTTTCAAACACACATGCACACATTTTCACATCCTATTCATTGCGTTTCTCTAGAACCCCTGACTAATGCAGTGTTCTGGACAGAGAATGTTAAATCCTAGAGAATTTAGAAAGCAGGAGAAAGTACAATGCTGGGAACTCTGTGCTGAAGTCAGGAATACTTAAATTACATAAAGGCTGGTGAACTCCTAATTCTTAAAATTCAATACTCATGTTTTTATTATTTAAAAAAACTCTTTTTGAGATAGACTCTTTCTGTGTCACCCAGGCGAAAGTGCAATGACCTCAGCCTAGCTCACAGCAATCTCAGACTCCTAGGTTCAAGCAATCCTCCTGCCTCAGCCTCCTGAGTACCTGGGTCTACAGGCACCCACTGCAGTGCCTGGCTAATTTTTCTATCTTTATTATCATTATGATTATTTTGAGACAGAGTATCACCCTATATCCCCTAGATAGAGTGCTGTGGCATCATTATAACTCACAGCAACCTCAATCTCTTGGGCTTAAGCAATCCTCTTGCCTCAGCCTCCCAAGTAGCTGGGACTATAGGCACCTGCCATGACGCCTGGCTAGTTTTTCTATTTTTTTTTATTTTTTATTTTACTTTATTTTTTTTGCATTATTCAAATTAATATGAGGGCACAATATTTAGGTTACATTGTTCTTACTTCCAGGGTAAAGTTCCATTTGTAGAAGAGCCCCTCACACAGGAGGCATGTTATAAAATTGTTCTATCTTTATTAGAGAACAGGTCTTACTTTGCTCAGGCTGGTCTTGAACTCATGACCTCAAATGATCCTCCCACTCTACCATCCCCAAAGTGCCTGGATTATAGGCGTGAGCCACCATACCCAGCCCAAAATGTAGTACTCACTTCAGAAGTCAAGCAAAATGAGTCTGGCCAGGAAGGAAAATGCCACAAGTAACTATAAGAGATGAAAACATTGACTTTTGATATTTCCTTTTAATATTATGTTATGTGGTTAAAAATATTAATTTTAAGAAAACATTTTTCTGTACATTGCTTGGATGGATATAACCACTGCATCTTTTTTTTTTAGTTGAAATATAATTCTCATATAATAAAATTCATGTTTTAAAAATGTTCAATTAAAAAAGTTTTTAAAAAGTTCAATGAAGTGTTTTTTAAGTATATTCAAAAGTTGCACAATGATTCCCACTATGTATTCCTAATCATTTGTATCACCCCCAAACCAAATCCCATAACCTTTAGCAGTGACTCCCTATTTCCTCTTCTGCAGCCCCCTGGAAAGCACTAATTTTTCTGTCTCTGTATATTTGTCCAGTCTGGGAATACTACACACATGAAATCATACAATTCCATTTAAACGCCTTCCATATACTCAGCCATGGGCCTTTTATGCCTGGTCTCTTCTGTAGTTCATCCATGTTTTAGCATATATTAGTACATTACTTTTATATGACTGAATTATATCCCATTGTATGCATATACCAAATTTTATTTATTCATTCATCAATTTATGGATATTTGGAATTTTTTATTTTTTACATATACATGTGTTTATTAGTTTTCCACTTTTTCACAAAATTAAAAAGGCTTAAAATTTAATAACAATAACAATGTTTAAGGACTAGAAATAAAAACCTCGTAAAGAATGAATGGAGATAAATACATTCAAAAAAGAAATCAGATGACTGCTTTATCGAAATATTAAGCAATAATAATAATAACAATGCAAAGAAAGTAACATTCACATTATCAGATAAGAGTATGTCTATTATAGAATGCTTTGACTCTGAGGTTTAGGATGGAATGTTTTCAATCTTTGGCTATCATGAATAATACTGTTGTGAAATTAGGATTGGAAATATTAGGTCTGGTGGCACCTGTGGCTCAAAGGAGTAGGGCGCTGGCCCCGTATGCCAGAGGTGGCAGGTTCAAACCCAGCCCTGGCCAAAAACCGCAAAAAAAAAAAAAAAAACGGCTCAGTCCCTGTGGCTCAGCGGGCTAAGGCGCCAGCCTTGTAAACCTGAGCTGGCAGGTTCGAATCCAGCCTGGGCCCGCCAAACAACAATGACGGCTGCAACCCAAACAAAAACAAAAACAAAAAAAGGAATTATTAGGTCATATAGTAACTCTATGGTTAACTTTTTGTGACTCTATCACATTGTTTTCCAAAGTGGCCATACCATAATATTCTCAGCAGCAAAGTAGGAAGATTTCAATTTCTCTGCATACTTACCAACACTTATTATTACCTTTTGTTTTGGTTATAATTAGCCAACTGGTGTGAAGTGATATTTCATTATGTTTTTTATTTGCATTTCCCTAATGACTAATAATATTCAACATCTTTTTATGTACTTGTTGGACATTTCTGTATCCTTTTTGAAGAAATGTATTTAAGTTCTATTGTAGATCAGCCTGGGTGACATAGCAAGACCCTGTCTCTAAAAAACATAAATTTAGGCTCGGCGCCTGTGGCTCAATGGGCTAAGGCACCAGCCACATACACCTGAGCTGGCAGGTTCGAATCCAGCCCCCGGCCCGCCAAACAACAATGACGGCTGCAACCAAAAAATGGCCGGACGTTGTGGCGGGTGCCTGTAGTCCCAGCTACTTGGGAGGTGGAGGCATGAGATTCACTTGAACCCAGGAATTGGAGGTTGCTGTGAACTGTGATGCCATAGCACTCTGTCCAGGGTGACAGCTTGAGGCTCTGTCTCAAAAAACAAAACAAAACATAAATTTAGCTGGGCATTATGGCATGTACTTATGTTCTCAGCTACTTGGAAGGCTGAGGTGGGGGGATCACTTGGCCCTGGAGATTAAGATTCAAGGTTACAGGGAGCTCTGATCATACCATTCCACTCCAACCTGGGAAGCAGAGTAAGGTTCTAAAAATTATAAAAATTTAAAAACAAATAATAACAACAAAAACTCTTCAGAATTCCTTTGTCTATTTTTCAATAAGATTTTTTTGTCTTTTTGTTGTTGAGTTGTGAATGTCTTTCATTATCCTGAATTCTAGACCCTTATTAGACAGGTAATTTGCAAATATTCCCCCCCCCCCCCAATTCTATGGGTTGTCTTTCTGGTTATTTGATAGTGTCTTTGAAGCAAAAAAGTTTTAATTTTAATGAAGTAAAATTTATTTTTTCTTAGGTTGCTTAGGCTTTCGGTCTCATGTTTGTGAAATGATTGTCTAATTCATTATTGAAATATTTACCCCTATTCTTTCTTCCAGAAAATTTTTATAATTTTTAGCTTTTATATCTAGGTCTGTGTTAATTCAGGGTATATTTATGTGTATGGTGTGAGGTAGGAATCCAGCTTCATACTTTTGCATGTGAATATCCACTTTTTGCAGCACCATTTGTTGAAAAGACTGGTCCTTCTCCTATCGGATTGTTTTGGTGCTCTCACAAGTATGTCAATGTTATTCCATTGATCTATGTGTCTATTCTTGTGCCCTGCATCCTTAATTACTATAGCTTCGTAGAAAATTTTGAAATTGGGAATCTTTTTCAAGGTTGTTTTAGCTATTCTGTGTCCCTTGAATTTCTATGTGAATTTTATGATTAGTTGTCAATTTCTCAAAAGTCCCATCTGGGATGTTGATAGGAATTGTACTGAATCTGTAGGTAAGCTTGGGAGGATACTGTCATTTTAATAATATTAAGTTTTCTGATCCATGAACATGGAATGTCTTTCCTCTCAGTTATTCTCTAATATCTTTCAAAACTGCTTTGTAGATTTTAGAGTATTGCCCTTCGTTTGTTATATTTATTCCTAAATATTTTATTTTTGTGAATGTTATAGTAGATGGAATTATTTTCTTAATTTCCTTTTTGCATTGTTCATCGCTAGTATATGGAAATACAGTTGATTTTTTTTGCATACTGGTCTTGTACAATGTAACCTTTCTGGATTAAGGTATTAGTTCCAAAAGGTTTTCATGAATTCCTTAGGATCATCTCTAAAAGTAATGTCATCTTCAAATAGAAATAGTTTTACTTCTTCCTCTAATTTGGATGATTTTTAGACTTTTATTTCCTTTTCTTGCTGGATTTCTGCAGCTAGAACTCGAGTACAACGTTGAATAGAAAGAGCAAAAGTGTTTTTCCGTCTTTAGTTCCTGATCTTATGGGGAAAATATTTATATTTTTATTTAAATATTTATATTTTTGATGTTAGCTGTGTTTTTGTAGATGCCTTTTGTCAGATTGAGAAAGTTTCATTCAGTTCCTAGTTTGCTTAAGTTATTCGTCATGCAGGAGTCTTGAATTGGGCCATGTTTTTCCTGCATCGAATGATCATGTTTTAATCCTTTATGCTATTGAAATACTATATTGCATTAAATGCTCTTTGGATGTTAAACTAATCTTGCATTTCTGGAATAAATCTCTCAAACAGTCATGATACACAATCCTTTTTATATTTTGCTAAATTTAGTTTGTTAGTATTTTATCAAGGGTATTTATATTTACAAGAGACACTGGTTTTCTTTTCTTGTGCTATCTCTGACTTGTTTGGGTATTAAGGCTATACTGGAATCATAGAACGAGTTGGGACGTGTTCCCTCTACTTGTATTTTTTGAAAAAGTTTGCAAAGGATTGTATTAATTGCTCTTTGAATTTTTAACCGAATCCTCCAGTGTATTCATGGGCTTTTCTCTGTGGCAAATTTTTTGATTATGAATTCAGAAATTTTATTTATTCCTGAGTTAGTTTTAGTAGTTTGTGTCTTTGTCTAATTTGTCCATTTTATCTACGTTACCTTATTTATTGTAATACAATTATGATACGGTATCCCTCTATATCCTTTTTATTTCTGTAAGCTTAGTAGTAATGTTCCCTCTCTAATTTCTGATTTTAATAATTTAGTAAAAGAGTCTTATGGCTTTTCATTTTGTTTGGTCTAGCTATAGGTTTGTTAATTTTGTTTTTTTTTAAATAACCAACTTCTATTATATTTTTAAATTTTTTTTTTTTTTTTTTTTGTGGAGACAGAGTCTCACTCTATTGCACTCGGTGGAGTGCTGTGCAGTCACAGCTCACAGCAACCTCCAGCTCTTGGGCTCAAGCGATTCTCTTGCCTCAGCCTCCCGAGTAGCTGGGACTACAGGCGCCCGCCACAGCACCTGGCTAATTTTTTTTGATGCAGTTCGGCCGGGGCCGGGCTTGAACCCGCAGCCCTCGGTATATGGGGTCGGCACCCTACTCGCTGAGCCACAGGCGCCGCCCATATTTTTAAATTTTTATTTGTTTTTAATTTTTGTGTTCTCTATTTAATTTTTTTCCCACTGTAATCATTATTTTCTTCCTCTGCTTGCATTTGGTGTGCTTTACTCTTATTTTTCTAGTTTTTTAAAGTGAGAGGCTGGTTACGAATGTGAAGTCTATTTTATATTTCTTCCTTTTTTAAAGAATTTATCTCACACTTATTGTCCACGCATCGTGTTATTTCAAACATTGACATATAAGTCCCTAATGAGATAAAGCAAGAACAAAAGCATTTATATCTTATTAAAAACAGATACACCATCATTTACACTCTTCAAATGTTATTACTCTTTACCTTTCTTTAACTTTCATAATCTGATAATGCATTTATTAAATAATGTGCAGACAATTACTTTTAACAGACAGATTAACACTTTTACTCAGACATGATGGTCATAAATTGTTTATGAGCTGTGATTTTTAAAAAAATTATTATAAAATACTCACAAAATCTATAATCTTAACTTTTTTCAAGTGTACAATTTTGTGATATTAAATACATGCATAATGTTGTACAACCATCACCACCATCTATCTGTATAACTCTTTTCATCTTATAAAACTGAAATTCTATACTCAATAAACAATAATCACCTCTTCCTCCCTCCCCCAACCCTTAGCAAACACCATGCTATGTCTCTATGATTTGGCTACTCTAAGTACTTCACATGAGGAAAATCATACAGTATTTGTCTTTTTGTGATTGGCTTTCTCACTTAGCATAATGTCTTCATGTTCATGCACATTGCAGCATTCATCAGAATATCCTTTATTTTTTAAGACAACAACATTCCATTGCACGGATATTTCACATTTTCCTTGTCCTTTCATCTGTTGATGGACACTTGAATTGCTTCCACATTTTAGCTATTGTGAATAGTGCTATTTTGAACATGGATGTACAAATAGCCCTTTAAGACCCTTTTTTCCTTCTTTTGGCAATTTTTTTTTCATTAAATCATAGCTGTGTACATTAGTGCAATCATGGGGTACAATGTGCTGGTTTAATTTACAATTTGAAATATCTTTATCAAAGTGGTTAACATAGCCTTCATGGCATTTTCTTAATTATTGTGTTAAGACATTTACATTC